>ML111995.1:60621-185839 GCA_003697995.1 Taxidea taxus jeffersonii | reverse complement strand
TACACAGGTGTTCACTTTGTGAAAATCCATCAAGAATTAACTTATGATTTGTGCACTTTTCTGAGTACATCCTATACTTCAAAAAATATATATAATAAAATCCATTTAATTTCTCCTCTTTCAGAGTCAAAATGCCTCTTATGCGGGTGTTACTGTTTTTACACATTCATATAGTTACTTATTCTTTGTTTGAATGAGTTTAGCTAGACTGGGATTTCTTCAAAGTTCTTTTTTTCCCTTCATCTCTTGATTTCTTAAGAGATCTTCTTTCCCTGCTTTCTTTATTGTGACAGGTACTATACTTCTCACCTCACTCCTGTAATTTACACACTCTTGTGATTCTGATGGCAACTACCAGTTTCTTTTGGCTCTTCTCCTTAATTTCCCTAGAAGTTCTTTTTTCTCCAATTTTCCGACTTTGAGGATCTCAGAGGAAACTGTCCTTGAGGTAGATCTTCTCTGATCCTCTAATTAGAAAGGCTTATTTTCTCTCTAGATTGATAACATTCTGTTTTAAATATATATTGAAGAGATGTGACACTAAACTATAGCCTAAACTGTATATTTGCTGTTGTTAAGTCCCCAGCCTGACATTCTTTTTTTCTGAATAACAGGAAACAATGTGTCTTCTAAATCACAGAAATAGTAAAATCAATTTTATCACGTTAACATGTTATGTTCTTTTAACTAAGATGTAAGTTTTGCCCATATGTCATAAGTATTGAATTTCACTGAAATAGATGTAGAACTAAGTCTACTAGGATAAGGTAGCTTTTGGTATCTTTGATTTAATAAACAGAATTTTTAGGTAATGTTTTGGAAACCAGAGGTAGATTTTATAGTAGTACTGAAATTACAGAAATGCAGAGAGAGAAAATATAAAATTAATTTTGGATAAAGAAATGGTGGGGGCATTTAAATTATAAAAGCTAAATCTTATATATGTCAGAGTCCATGAGGAATAGACTTTTATTAAAATCATGCATGGTTTATAGAGACACCATTGATTTAAATAAGTGAAAACCTTGTATATTTCAGATAACTTGAGTTTATAAAATTGAACATCAGAAAAATATTGACTTTTATTGCTTAGCATAAAAAATATAAAAATCATTGATTATGACATAAAATTTCATTTAGTTTAAGGTCAAAAGTATAAAGAAATATATAGGAAAATACAAAGTGAAATATAAAATATAGCATAAATTAAATTTGAAAGAAGTAGAAATTATACACCAAATGAAGACTATACAGAAAAGTTTAACCTAGTAGAAAAAGATGTAGTGATCACTCCAGATTATAGTTTGAATCAGCAGGATTAATAAGAAACTAAATATACTGCATGTGTTAGAGAAACTGTATAATAATTCCCTATACTATTCACCTAAAACTCAGGACAGATGCTGAATTTCTAAAAAGATTAAAAAGTAGAACATTTAGGAAATCATAAACAAATTGAGGTGATATAGCTCAATGAAAAAGAACAGTGGACAATGAAGACAGAAGTGTATGTTCTTGAGGTTATAGCAATAATGCCACCTGTTCACCAGAGGCCATAGTCAAGTAATCTCATGTCTCTCAGACTCACTGTTCTCATTTGTCAAGCAAAAACATTTATAAAATCATATCATAACTCTATTCAGGTCTCATATCTGCCTATAATATGAATTATGAATACATGAGCCATGGAGAGACTATTGATATAGTTGGCTTTAAGTATGTGTAGAGGTATTCTATAAAAGTTGATAAAATACTCACCTCATGGGGAAAACTGGCAGAATGGGTTTAATTAGAAGTAAGAATAATGTGGGTTAGGTAAATGATTCCTAATTCTCACTGGGAATCTCTTTATAAAATACAGACACCAGTCTTTGCCCCAAGATTTCATTTCAAATGGTCTGGGGCATGGCCAGACATCAGTATGTTTTAGCAGTCCCCCTAAACGTCTCTCATTTTCATCCAGGTATGAAAACTTCTGGATTGAATGTAATAAAATACTACCTATGAATTTAAGGTTACAGATAATCTCTTTCCCTGGAACCTATAAATAATAGAAAATCATTAACTACAAAATGAAAACTAAACCACAAATATAGTATCTATTTATACTCTAATATATTTACTAGATACTTCTAGGAACCTTGACTACATTACTATACCCACACTATGGTAGACCTACTGGATTTTACCTTCAGCTAAAGAATTTCATTTGCCTCTAGTTCAATGACATCCTGATGAAATTATGATTAAAAATAAAGGAATGAAATAATATCTGTTCTTTTACTATATCTTATCTTCTCCAAAAAGCATTACATTAATATAAAATATCTATTAAGTGAATTGAGCATAAAGGATGGTTTAGTTTTCCCACATAATCCATATCTTCAAATTAAACTTGAAAGTATATTTTCTTCTAGAAAATATTATCTGTATTTTAATTGTAGCTACACAACCTTATATTTCCAATTGAGTTTGGTGTTCTTGGAGCCAGGACATAAAATTACTATGTTCTTTTTCAAACTTTCTATTGAAGTCAATATTATAACTTTCACTATATCAGAAATTCTCTCCTTTGTGTTGTTTCATGCAGTCCCTGTGCTATAGGCATTTTATGACTCTTTGAGATTAAGATATTTCAAACCTCAGTGACTATCCGTTTCCACAGGGATATTGGAAACAGACTTTACAGTCTCCATACACAATGCAATTTTTAAAGTAAAATTCTATAAATTAAGGCTATCATAAACTTTTGGAAATGTTGTTTTGAGCCACTGTTTTGTTGCATTTGATCCCCACACTAAGGTAAGGTTAATGAGATATGGTATTTAAACCTGGATTGCCCTTGATTAGCATGAAGATGCTGTGAAAAGATTATGCCTTGACAAAGAGCTTATGCCAATTAAAAAATTCCAGACAAAAGATCAATATGTAATGACCATTTGAAATATACAATTAAATATACCATATCAAAATACACTATCTTAAAAAAATATCAGCTGCATCTATTGACTATGACACACAGCTAGAGGGCTGGAGGTAAAAGGAGGCTACAAACTGGATTGGGTCAATGGAAAAATTCAAACTTAAGCTTCCGTCCCACAAATTAAATATTCAATATAAGGAAAAGTCTTGTCATAAGACACTCATGACAGCATTAAAATCACTTAATCCAAGAAGTTTTAGTAATGTAAATTTCACATTTGAGCCACAAGTACCTAAATGAATAGTAACTCACTTTTATTATTGTTTCAATTTAATATAAACTTCAGCAAGAAATAGGAAGACAAAATGAGATCTTTTAGGAATTAAAAGATAGACAATGACAATAATCATTTGTGGATGATTTTGAAAATATTTCTATTTTTACTAGCTATTTATTATTTGCTATTTTTACTGTTTTGTTTCTCTCTATGGGAATTAGAAATAAATCTTTCAAAATGACTTCTAAATAAAAGCCAAAATTCTTATGGCACTACTATGGTCTGAACATGTATGTCCCCTCAAAATTCCTATGTTTAAATCCTAACCTCCAGGGGTGCCTGGGTGCCTCAGTGGGTTGGGGCCTCTGCCTTCGGCTGGGGTCATGGTCCCGGGGTCCTGGGATTGAGCCCCACATTGGGCTCTCTGCTCAGCAGGGAGCCTCTTCCCTTCCTCTCTCTCTCTGCCTGCCTCTCTGTCTACTTGTGATCTCTGTCTATCAAATAAATAAATAAACTCTTTAAAAAAAAATCCTAACCTCCAAGGTGATGGTTTTAGGAGATGGGGCCTTAGAGAGGTGCCTAAACCATGAAGATAAATCCTCTGTAAATGGGATTAGTGCTTAATAATAGAGACTCCATAGAGTTAACTTGCCCCTTCCACTGTGTGAGGGGTATAGCAAGAAGTCAGTAGTCTGCAACCTCAAAGAGGGCCTTCACAAGAATCCAACTGTTGATATTGGACATTCAGCCATCAGAACTGTGAGAAATACATTTCTGTTGCTCATAAGCTATTTAGTCAATGGCATTTTGTTATAACAGACTGAGGAGACTAAGACAGGCAACCTACAAAGCTTTATAAAATGTGTGCTCCTTCCTTCATTTACCACTCTAACCTTTCTCATAATATGTCTCCTCTCACTCTGCCCCAACCACACTGATTATACCAGATACATTCCCTCTGCAGGATCTTTGCACCCACTGTTTCACTGTATTATATTTGACCTTGCCCTCTTTCAACTTTTGACACAAAACCTTTCTTCTCAGTGAAGTTGTTCCAGGTCCCCCTATCTAAACCATAAACCACAGCTAACTACATACAAACTTCATATACTCAACCCTCTATTTTTTTAGCACTTACCTATAACAACATATGTTTTTAAATAATTTTTATTCAGCTCTCAGTTTATCATTTCAGTCCATTTTTCACATTAGATAAAACGGAAAACTCTAAGTCCAAAGTTAAAAGCGTCAAAAGAAAAAGTGTATATCAATGTTCTGTTGTGTTACAAAAATTTAATACCTAATTTTAATTGTTTAACCTTATTTTATTTTGTTATGTTTCAAGTTTTTATTTAAATTGCAGTTAGATAACATGTAGTGTGATATTAGTTTCAGAAGGAGAATTTAATGATTCATCACTTATATACAACATCCAGTGTTCTCACAAGTGCCCTCCTTAATCCCTATCATATCATATATTTGAAATATTAATCTTGTTAATTCTCTGTTCTCTTCCTTCCTCAAATGTAATTTTTATTACAGTATGGATCTTTGCTTATTGTTCATTGTTATATCACTAGATTCTAGAACTGTAGATAGTTATAAAGCAGGCACTCAATAAATATTTGTGAATAAATAAATGAAAACTTTTGAATTATGATTTTTATTTTCTCTTTTGGGTGGGAAAGTCAGAGTTAGGGGGAATATGGCCAACTCTAACTAGAAAGAAGGAGGACCAACTCCAAGAAAAAATAGGGTATAGCAGTTTTTAAAAAGGGGGGGGAAAGGAAGTAATGTGAGGCTGAACTCTATATTTTTCTTTTAAAAATTTTTTTTAAGATTTTATCTATTTATTAGTTAGAGAGAGAGAGAGAGAGAGAGAGATCGAGCACAGGCAGACAGAGAGGCAGGCAGAGGTGGAGGGAGAAGCAGGCTCCCTGCCGAGCAAGGAGCCCGATGTGGGACTTGATCCCAGGACGCTGGGATCATGACCTGAGCCGAAGGCAGCCGTTTAACCAACTGAGCCACCCAGGCATATATTTTTCAACCAGTTAATATGCCCCTAAGACTTTCAATAAGCACCAAGAAGAGGAAGCTCAATTCCCCAATTCCTCCTAAGCGCTCCATGAGGGCTAAGCCTTCCACTTACCTCAATCAATTTATTTTTCCTGACCCCAGGCAATGTCTCCAAATCTGGCCTTTTTTTGTATTACATCATCTGTGCACATCAGTTACTATTCTTCTAATACCAATTTCTCAAACTTGTTGCTTCCAGTTAATCTTAATAATAATCATATCTGATACAGCTCTGTTCCTATTCCCTCTCTGAAGCCAGCACCATGTGACAAGATTCCTATTGAGTTTATCCCACTGTGATTATATGCTGGAAAGCCAACTAATAAAATGGAAATTCTACTCTTACTATTTAGTGGTGAAGAGTCTGTGGCTTCTCTCCAGCTCTGAAGGTCCTGTTTTATGGGAGGAGGGACCAATTTATGATGAAGTTAGGAAGGAGTAACTGCAAATCTAGGGCAAAGACCCTTCTATGTCTATACCTCTGCATTGCTTATAAGAATGAACTTTCTTTTCCAGCTTTTTTGGAAATAAAGCTAACATTTTATTAGAACATGAAAAATATGATTACATAAACTCTCATACCTCAACAACAGAGAAGCCATTTCAGAGAAATTTGAAATTTGGGTTTGAAGATAGTTGCCTTGTCCCTTTTTATATGAGACACAGACAATCAGTCTGGAGTTCCCCAGGATGAGATTACACAGCCATTTGGGGCATGCCTCATGACACATACTTTGTTAATTTTTTTAAGCTACCCTACTAACCTCAGAAGGAAAGCATATATAATTATTTTACTTATAAAAGAAAAAAAAGGGGGCACCTGGGTGGCTCAGTGGGTTAAAGCTGCTGCGTTCGGCTCAGGTCATGATCCCAGGGTCGTGGGATCGAGCCCCGCATCGGGCTCTCTGCTCTGCGGACAGCCTGCTTCCTCCTCTCTCTCTGCCTCTCTGCCTACTTATGATTTCTGTCTATCAAATAAATAAATAAAATCTTTAAAAAAAAAGTTTTATTTTTCTTCCTATTATCAATATACAGTGTTGAGCCTTAGCTAACATTTCCCAATCTCTTATTCGATGACATGTACTTTGTAAAATAGGTATTATTACACTTAATTCTCATAGAATATCTGTCATACATACCATATATTACTCTTTTTGGAGGATATCAAAGCCAAAATAGTTCAGGTAATTTTTCCAAGATTACACAGCTAAGCGGAGAAGCAGGACTTATACCCAAATAAACTACAGAACCCCCTAATATAATCACTGGGGCTGGTATATGGTATTACATAACTAAATGACATTCTAGTTGCCTATATTAAATGTTTGGTCATATATATGTAAGATCAGACATTTAAGTGTAAGCTTTAGTTGACTGGTAAAAAGTATTTTTCTTATTTCTGATAGGTGCACTTGTTTTGGAACATGTGCTTCATGTGCTTCAAGGCACCATCAAACTAAACTAGGCCATTATCATCCTAAATCTGGAACCACTCCCCACAGAGAAGCAAAGAGATCTTACAAACAAGAACTGAAACCATGTCTTTCTCTTACTTAAAACTAGTTGATGGATCCAAACACATTTGGAATTCTACCATGACAATAAATGTGGCTTGATCTGGCCCTTGCTTCTTAAACATTCATTTTGAGCCACTCTTTATCTCTTCCATTAAGCTCCAGTAACATGGTATTGTTTTTATCTTTCTTCAACTTCCAAATGACTTTCCATCCTCACAGTCTTTACAAAACCTTCCATCTCCTGTTATGCCACATCTCCTCACACTGCATGGCAAATTTATTCTTATCCACTAGATTATATGTCACCTCCTCTCCTCTCTACCTAAAACACATGTGTTGTTCTCTTTCTGCTCTAAGTTTTTTCTATTTTAAAACCCCATTTCCTTTAGGATAATTATTATAATTCATAATCATTTTGCTTATTTACTTTCTAAACTCATTATAATGCCAACTTCATGAGAATAGTGATTGTGTCTGTCTTTTCTTCATTGCGCCTCCAATAACTACCATAGAACCTAGAACAGAGGACCAGCTAGTAATTATTTGTTAAGTATATTATTTTATCCCCCAAGATAAAATAAAAGTGACTTCCAATTTGAGATAATATGTATTTCATATTTCTTAGCCCAACATTCAAGGCTCAACCAAGACTTCACTCGATTCCCTTTTCTTCTAAACCTATTCAAAACATTTTATAAACTGACACACCAAATACATCCATGTTTCTACACATCTTTACTCACATCATTTTCTTTTACTTGAATGTCCTCTACTTTTCCAAATTGTGCAGATTTCAAGCACAAATCTTCCTTGGCTTATGTTGGGGTCATATCCTGATAAACCAATTACAAGTTGAAAATACCATGTTAAAAATGCATTTAATACTACTAACTTACATCATAGCTTAGCCTGGCCTACCATAAAGGTGCTCAGATCACTTACATTAGCCTATAGTTGGGCAAAATCATCCAACACAAAGCCCATTTTATAATGAAGTGTTAAATATCTCATATAATTTAATAAATACTGTACTGAGAATGGGAAATAAAATGGTTGTATGTGTACAGAACGGTTGTAAACTTATCAGTTATTTATCCTCATGATCACATGAGTGACTACGAGGTGTGGCTCATGGACACTGTCCCATATAACAGTATTGTACTACATGTTGCTAGACAGAGAAAAGATCAAAATCCACAATTTAAAGTTTTTTTTTTCTACTGAATGCATATTATCTTCACATCATCATAAAGTCATAAAATCATAAACTGAACAATCATAACTCAAGGACCATCTGTACGTACACTCTAGCTTTAGGAAACTTTTCTTCTTTCCCCATTATATCTTATCCCCTTTCAATGAAAATTAATTGACTATAATTTAAATTTCTTTTGGATGCTGAAATATCTTTTATATAGAGGAGTGCATTCAAGCATTGAAGCTAGAAAAACCTAGTTGCCCATCTTGCTCCACCATTTACTATCTAGAGATCTTTAATTCTTCATTATATTATAATACAATTATGCCTATGTCATCACTTTTTGAAAATTAAACTTATAATGCATGTAATTCCCAAATACAGTGATCACTGTCATATACTGAGTACTCAATAAATATTCATTATTCTAAGTTATAGGAGAACTTACATTTAGTTAGCATTAAATTTATTTGGTTACATGCCTATGAAGAACAAAGAGACTGACAATAAACTTCCTAAAATCTATGAAAATGTTATTCTGATAATGTTCCACAATCTCTTATGTAAAGAAGGTATTCAATTAATATTTGTTGACTGATTGCATTGTTTAAAGAACACTTTTTAAAAATGAAGCTTTGGGGGTGCCTGGGTGGCTCATTGGGTTAAAGCCTCTGCCTTCAGCTCAGGTCATGATCTCAGTGTCCTGGGATCGAGCCCCGCATCAGGCTCTCTGCTCAGCGGGGAGCCTGCTTCCCCCTCTCTCTCTGTCTCTCTGCCTACTTGTGATCTTTCTCTCTCTGTCAAATAAATAAATAAAATCTTAAAGAAATAAATAAATAAAAATAAAAATGAAGCTTTGTCTGTAAGTGTGTTTCTTTCAGAAACAGGAAAACTGTAATTAGCTCTTATTGTGAAGAAAATTCATAAATCTGAATTGCCATGCAGTACTTTTTCTTTTGCCAGGATATGATGTATGTAATGCTTAAAAATGATTAGAAACTCTTTGGAGGTAATCAGCTTTCCTTTATACTCTTTTAAAATGTATTAAATTGCATTTAACAGAGTCCTGTGCTTGGAATTATGTTAATCCTCACTATAAGCAGGTATCTGTGTGTTGTTTTGTTTTTGGTTTTGTTTTCTTTTAGAACAGTGACTCTCACATGCCACATACTGGATAAGTTAGAATTACCTGTGTTGATTATTGGCATCACAGCTTGCTGGTCTCCATGTATGACTCACTCATCAGAATCTCTGGTGGTAAAGCCCTGGAAATTATACTTTATATAAACACCCTAAGAGATTCTGATTTGTAGTAACATGTAAGAAACTGTCTTCTAGAAAAGCAGCCCAATGGAATCAACAGGTACAAAATAAAGGGCAGTAGACTTTTATATTTACTATCATTTCTATTATATATTCTGAAATGAGAGGAATTTCAAGCTTTGGACTTCCACAAAGAAGTCTGACTCTCTAGTACTTTGTTTCTCACTGTAAAATTAATACATATAGTTTCCCATTTCTTAATTGTTAAAGACTTTTAAATATTCAGATGGAGATAGAAAATTTTAAAAATATATAATTTATACAAATAGAAGCTTGTTATCACAGAATAAGAATCAATGAAATAAAAAATAATGCGTGAGTCTATTTATTTTTAAGATCTGAATCATGACAACAGTTTTGAAACTATTTACTCATCTTGTTGAGTAGCATTTCATTTTATAAATATACGTTATTTTGCTTCTCCACTGCCAGTGATAGGCATCTGGATTGTTTCCAAATTTTGGTTATGAATGCTGCTGCTATGAATATTCAAGTACAATATCCAAGTCTTTGTGGGGACATGTGTTTACATTTCTCTAGGCTAACAATATAGAAATGGAATTGTTGGTTTACATGGTAACTTCATGTTTTTAAGGTTTTAAGAAACTGTTAAAATGTGTTTTTGCAAAATGGCTTTGCCAGTTCACATTTTCCACTGGGAATGTATGAAGGTACCTGTTTCTCCATATACTTTCCAACACTTGTTATTACGTGTTGCAGCATGAATGAATCTCAAAAACATCATTCTATACAAATGACGCCAGGTGTAAAATACCACATATTATATGATTCCATGTGGATGAAATGTTCAGAAAAGACAAATCCATTCAGACAGAAAGTAAATCAATGACTGCCTGAGGGTGTTGACTGCAAATGGTTATGAAGTATCTGGAATAATGAAAATGTTTTTAAACATGGATCATAATTGGGGTGCCTGGGTGGCTGAGTTGGTTTAACTTCCAACTTTTGATTTTGGCTTAGGTCATGATCTCAGGGTTGTGAGATAAGCCCCCCATAGGGCTCTGCATTCAGCTGCTTGAGATTCTTTCCATGGCCTTCTGCCCCTCCCCCCACTTGCATGCTTGCCTACACACACACACACACACGCACACACACACGTATATATATATGTAGTCCCATCTTTTTCAAAATCCTATTCATTACAATAATCAAGACAGTCTTCTCTACTATAATGAATATAGAAAATGAACATAAGAGCTTATGTAAGTATCAGCTGAGTTAGAGGTTATACAAATGATCAATTTTCTTACTTCAATTTTCCCAATGATCAATTTCCCCAATTCTCTACTTTTTTGAAGTAGAGAACCATTTCTTGAAGAATGGGTAAAAGGTAGCATAATATATTTCAGGAATGCCTCTTGGATGAAAAGAAAAAAAGTCCCATTTTTTTCATTTATACTCTTAATTTCTGTTATAGTATCTTCCCCAACTCTTTATAAGGATGTTTTTAATATCTAAATTTATAGTTATTGATATCATTATGCTGTTAATAATTTTAATCTTATATTTACAATGTTGTAGTTTAGCATTCATGATAAATATTCTTAGAGATTTTTGGTAATCTGTTGTAGGTTAAGTCTTAGAATTATTCCACATTTTTTTAAAAAGGTCTAATTCTTTTGTATCTCTAGTTATGGGACTAGGATTGTTTCTAATTTTTAACTATTCTGAACAAAATTTCTAAAAATATCTGCATACAGTTTGTGTATATTTAAAATTTTTCATTTTTTGGGTGGCTCAGTGGGTTAAGGCCTCTACCTTTGGCTCAGGTCATGATCCCAGGGTCCTGGGATGGAGCCCCACATCTGGCTCTCTGCTCAGCAGGGAGCCTGATTCCTCATCTCTCTCTGCCTGCCTCTCTGCCTACTTGTGATATCTGTCAAATAAATAAAACAAAATCTTTAAATTTTTTTTTTCATTTTTATTTGGTAAATATCTAAGAATGGGATTGCTGGACATAATGGTATTCTTAACTTTAAAGAAAACCTATCAAAATGTTTGCCAAATAAGTTGTGCCATTTTTGTATTCTCAACAACAGTCTTTCACTATTTGAGCTGTTCTCCATCCTTAAAGACAGTTTGTATAGCCATTTATTTTCAGTCATACTACTACAGGTATGTATTAGCTCATGGTGGTTTAATTTGCATTTCCCTAAATGACTGAGCTGTTGAACTTTTTCTTTTTTTAACTATATGTTTGTTTTCAATCTACATGACTTCTTTAGTAAAGTATCTATTTAAATCCTTTGCTTATTTTTAATTGTTTCTTGCCTCTTATTATTAATTGTGAGAGTTCTTTACATATTTGAGATCCAGTTTTTTATGTATTCTAGGTACAAGTACTTTAGGAGATATACACGTTATAAATACTTTTCTCAGTTCATGACTTTGTCTTTTCAATCTTATAAAATTGCCTTTTAAACAGAGTAAGTTCATTAATTATGGTAAACTATAATATATCTTTTTTTTTCTTTCCAGATCATGTATTATGTGATATATTGAAAAAACTTTTGACTAAAACAATCACAAATATTTTCTCCTGTGCCAATTTCCAGAAATTTAATAATTTTAAGTTTTACATTGAAAGTCTATGATGGATTTGATGATTATTTTTGTAAGTGGAGAAAAGTCTTGAATGAACTCCTTTTTTGGTGCATATAGTTGTGCAATTGCTACAGCAACTTTTGTTAAAAAAAAACAAACTAACTATACTTTCTGCATTGACTTGTTTTTGCACTTGCCCAAAATAAATTAACCACATTAGCATATGAGTGCATTTCTAGTACTCTGTTCTGTTTCATTGATATACTTTTCTAACTTTCACTACTAGCACACTGTCTTAAACATTATAACAATAGAGTAAATTATAAAATCAAATGTGAGTCCCCCCAATTTGTTCTTGGAAATTTTTACTAAAACCCTACTGTTACTTTGATGGAGGCAACATTGATTCTATAAATTAATGAAGGTTGAACTGACAATATTAGCAATATTGTACCTTCTAATCTCTGAACACAGTGTATTTCTCAATTGGATTTTATTTTATTTTTTTCATTAATATTTTATAGTTTTCAGCATAAAGATCTTGCAATATCATGAAGTACTGCTTAAATATTTTATGATTCATTATGCTACTGTAAAAGATTTATTTTTATATTTCAATTTTCATTATTCATTACTAATATAGAGAGAAAGAAAACTGATTTTGTGTATTTTCTCTGAATCTTGTGACCTTGTTAAATTTCATTATTAGTTTTAGTAGCTTTTTTGTAAATTCTTGGAACTTCTTTCATTCTTTATTTTTATTATCATTATTTTGTTAGTCACCATATAGTACATCATTAGTTTTTTTTTTAATTTTAATTTTAATTTTTATTTAAACATATAATGTAACCCCACCACCCTCTCCCAACACCCCTTCCCCCAATCCCCCTCAGTTTGTTTTATGACATTAAGAGTCTCTTTTGGTTTGTATCCCTCCTGATCCCATCTTGTTTCATTTATTCTTTTCCTACCCCCTAACCTCCACCCCCGTTGCATCTCTACTTCCTCATATCAGGGAGATCACATGATAGTTTTCTTTCTCCTATTGACTTATTTTGCTAAGCATAATACCCTCTAGTTCCATCCATGTCATCGCAAAAGGTAAGATTTCATTTCTTTTGATGGCTGCATACTATTCCATTGTATATATATATGGCACTCTTCTTTATGCATTCATCTGTTGATGGACATCTAGGTTCTTTCCATAACTTGGCTATTGTGGACATTGCTGCTATAAACATTCGGATACACATGCCCCTTCGGATCACTACGTTTGTATCTTTAGGGTAAATACCCAGTAGTGCAATTGCTGGGTCATAAGGTAGCACTATTTTCAATTTTTTGAGGAACCTCCATGCTGTTTTCCAGAGTGCTTGCATTAGCTTGCATTCCCACCAACAGTGTAGGAGGGTTCCCCTTTCTCCACATCCTCGCCAGCATCTGTCATTTCCTGACTTGTTCATTTTAGCCATTCTGACTGGTGTGAGGTGGTATCTCATTGTGGTTTTGTTTTGTGTTTCCCTGATGCCCAGTGATGTGGAGCACTTTCTCATGTGCCTGTTGGCCATCTGGATGTCTTCTTTGCAGAAATGTCTGTTCATGTCCTCTGCCCATTTCTTGATTGGATTATTTGTTCTTTGGGTGTTGAGTTTGCTAAGCTCTTTGTAGATTTTGGATACTAGCCCTTTATCTGATATGTCGTTTGCAAATATCTTTTCCCACTCTGTCAGTTGTCTTTTGGTTTTGTTGACTGTTTCCTTTGCTGTGCAAAAGCTTTTGATCTTGATGAAGTCCCAATAGTTCATTTTTCCCCTTGCTTCCCTTGCCTTTGGCGTTGTTCCTAGGAAGAAGTTGCTGCGGCTGAGGTCGAAGAGGTTGCTATCTCTGTTCTCCTCAAGGATTTTGATGAATTCCTTGCTCACGTTGAAGTCCTTCATCCATTTTGAGTCTATTTTCGTGTGTGGTGTAAGGAAATGGTCCAATTTCATTTTTCTGCATGTGGCTGTCCAATTTTCCCAACACCATTTGTTGAAGAGGCTGTCTTTTTCCCATTTGGTATTCTTTCCTGCTTTGTCGAAGATTAGTTGACCATAGAGTTGAGGGTCTATTTCTGGGCTCTCTATTCTGTTCCATTGATCTATGTGTCTGTTTTTGTGCCCATACCATACTATCTTGATGATGACAGCTTTGTAGTAGAGCTTGAAGTCTGGAATTGTGATGCCACCCACTTTGGCTTTCTTTTTCTGTATTCCTTTGGCTATTCGAGGTCTTTTCTGTTTCCATATAATTTTTAGGATTATTTGTTCCATTTCTTTGAAAAAAATGGATGGGAATTTGATAGGCATTGCATTAAATGTGTAGATACCTTTTGGTAGCATAGACATTTTCACAATATTTGTTCTTCCAATCCATAAGCATGGAACATTTTTCCATTTCTTTGTGTCTTCCTCAATTTCTTTCATGAGTACTTTATAGTTCTCTGAGTATAGATTCTTTGCCTCTTTGGTTAGGTTTATTCCTAGGTATCTTCTGGTTTTGGGTGTAATTGTAAATGGGATTGACTCCTTAATTTCTCTTTCTTCTGCTTTGTTGTTGGTGTAAAGAAATGCAACTGATTTCTGTGCATTGATTTTATATCCTGACACTTTACTGAATTCCTGTACAAGCTCTAGCAGTTTTGGAGTGGAGCCTTTTGGGTTTTCCACATATAGTATCATATCATCTGCAAAGAGTGATAGTTTGACTTCTTCTTTTCTGATTTGGATGCCTTTAATTTCTCTTTGTTGTCTGATTGCTGAGACTAGGACTTCTAGTACTATGTTGAATAGCAGCGGTGATAACGGACATCCCTGTGGTGTTCCTGACCTTAGCGGAAAAGCTCTCAGTTTTTCTCCACTGAGAATGATATTTGTAGTGGGTTTTTCATAGATGGCTTTGATAATATTGAGGTATGTGCCCTCTATCCCTACACTTTGAAGAGTTTAATTAGGAAGGGATGCTGTACTTTGTCAAATGCTTTTTCAGCATCTATTGAGAGGATCATATGGTTCTTGTTCTTTCTTTTGTTGATGTACTGTATCACATTGATTGATTAGCAGATGTTGAACCAACCCTACTGCCCTGGAATAAATCCCACTTGGTCATGGTGAATAATCCTTTTAATGTACTGTTGGATCCCAGTGGCTAGTATTTTGGTCAGAATTTTTGCATCTGTGTTCATCAAGGATATTGGTCTGTAATTCTCTTTTTTGATGGGATCCTTGTCTGGTTTGGGGATCAAGGTGATGCTGGCCTCATAAAATGAGTTTGGAAGTTCTCCTTCCGTTTCTATTTTTTGGAACAGTTTCAGGAGAGTAGGGATTAATTCTTCTTTAAATGTTTGGTAGAATTCCCCTGGGAAGCCATCTGGGCCTGGGCTTTTGTTTGTTTGGAGATTTTTGATTACTGTTTCAATCTCCTTACTGGTTATGGGCCTATTCAGGTTTTCTATTTCTTCCTGGTTCAGTTTTGGCAGTTTATATGTCTCTAGGAAAGCGTCCATTTTTTCCAGATTGTCAAATTTGTTGGCATAGAGTTGCTCATAATATGTTCTTATGATTGTTTGTATTTCTTTGGTGTTGGTTGTGATCTCTCCTCTTTCATTCATGATTTTATTTATTTGGGTCCTTTCTCTTTTCTTTTGGATAAGTCTGGCCAGGGGTTATCAATCTTATTAATTCTTTCAAAGAATCAGCTCCTAGTTTCATTGATTTGTTCTATTGTTTTTTTGGTTTCTATTTCATTGATTTCTGCTTTGATCTTTATGATTTCTCTTCTCCTGCTGGGTTTAGGCTTTCTTTGTTGTTCTTTCTCCAGCGCCTTTAGGTGTAGGGTTAGGTTGTGTATTTGAGACCTTTCCTGTTTCTTGAGAAAGGTTTGTATTGCTATATATTTTCCTCTCAGGACTGCCTTTGCTGTGTCCCACAGATTTTGGACCGTTGTGTTTTCAGTATCATTTGTTTCCATGTTTTTTTTCAATTCTTCTTTAATTTCCTGGTTGACCCATTCATTCTTTAGAAGGATGCTATTGAGTCTCCATGTATTTGTGCTCTTTCCAAATTTCCTCTTGTGATTGAGTTCTAGCTTCAGGGCATTGTGGTCTGAAAATATGCAGGGAATGATCCCAATCTTTTGATACCTGTTGAGACCTGATTTCTGACCCAGGATGTGTTCTATTCTGGAGAATGTTCCATGGGCACTAGATAAGAATGTGTATTCTGTTGCTTTGGGATGGAATGTTCTGTGATGTCCATCTGGTCCAGTGTGTCATTTAAGGTCTTTATTTCCTTGTTGATCTTTTGCTTGGATGATCTGTCCATTTCAGTGAGGGGTGTGTTAAAGTCTCCAACTATTATTTTATTCTTGTCAATGTGTTTCTTTGATTTTGTTATTAATTGGTATATATAGTTAGCTGCTCCTATGTTAGGGGCATAGATATTTAAAATTGTTAGATCTTCTTGTTGGACAGACCCTTTGAGTATGATGAAGTGTCCTTCCTCATCTCTTATTATAGTCTTTGGCTTAAAATCTAATTGATCTGATATAAGGATTGCCACCCCAGCTTTCTTCTGATGTCCATTAGCATGGTAAATTGTTTTCCACCCCCTCACTTTCAATCTGGAGGTGTCTTCAGGTCTAAAATGAGTTTCTTGTAGGCAGCATATGGATGGGTTTTGTTTTTTTATCCATTCTGAAACCCTGTGTCTTTTGATTGGGGCATTTAGCCCATTTACGTTCAGGGTAACTATTGAGAGATATGAATTTAGTGCCATTGTATTGCCTGTAAGGTGACTGTTACTGTATATTGTCTCTGATTGAGATCTTATTTATGACCCAGGATGTGATCTATTCTGGAGAATGTTCCATGGGCACTAGAGAAGAATGTGTTTTCTGTTGCTTTGGCATGGAATTCATGGCTTTCTCCCCATGAATCTTTAGTCTTGCGAAGTTAATTTAAAAAAAAAATTTTTCTCTTCTGCATTGCCCTTCTTTTTACTATATCTGTATCTTTGGGGTAAATACCCAGTAGTACAATTGCTGGGTCGTAGGGTAGCTCTGTTTTTAATTTTTTGAGGAACATCCACACTGTTTTCCAAAGTGTTGCACCAACTTGCATTCCCACCAACAGTGTAAGAGGATTCCCCTTTCTCCACAGTCTCTCCAACATTTGTTGTTTCTTGCCTTGTCAATTTTTGCCATTCTAACTGGTGTAAGGTGGTATCTCAATGTGATTTTGATTTGAATTCCCTGATAGCTAATGATGATGATGAACATTTTCATGTATCTGTTAGCCATTTGCATGTCTTCTTTGGAGAAGTGTCTGTTCATGTCTTCTGCCCATTTTTTGACTTGATTACTTGGTTTTTGGGGGTTGAGTTTGAGAAGTTCTTTATAAATCGTGGATATCAGCCTTTTGTCTGTAGTGTCATTTGTGAACATCTTCTCCCATTCCGTGGATTACCTTTTAGTTTTATTGACTGTTTCCTTTGCTGTGCAGAAACTTTTTATCTTGAGGAGGTCCCAGAAGTTCATTTTTGCTTTTGTTTCCCTTGTCTTTGGAGATATGTCTTGAAAGCAGCTGCTGCAGCCCATGTTGATGTTACTGCCTATGTTCTCCTCTAGGATTTTGATGGATTCCTATCTCACATTGATGTATTTTATCCATTTTGACTTTGTCTTTCAGTATGGTTTAAGAGAATGATTGAGTTTCATTCTTTGGTAAATGGCTGTCCAATTTTCCCAGCATGATTTATTGAAGAGACTCTTTTTAACATTGGATTTTTTTTCCTGCTTTGTTGAAGATTAGCTGACCATAGAGTTGAGGGTCCATATCTGGGCTCGCTATTCTGTTCCACTGACCTCTGTCTCTGTTTATGTACTGTCTTGGTGATCACAGCTTTGTAGTAAAGCTTGAAATCAGGCAACATGATGTCCCCAGCTTTGTTTTTCTTTTTCAACATTTCCTTGGTGATATTCCCATTCCATATAAATTTTAGGATTGTTTGTTCCAGGACCTTGAAAACTGGTATTTTGATCAGGATGTCATTCAAAGTATAGATTGATCTAGGAAGCATAGACATTTAATAATGTTTATTCTGATCCATGAACATGGAATGTTTTTCCATCTTTTTGTGTCTTCTTTGATTTTTTTCTGGAGTGTTCTGTAGTTCCTAGGGTATAGAACACTGTGTTCCTGTATTCCTGTATTACCTCTTTGATTAGGCTTATTTCAAGTTATCTTATGTTTTTGGTGCTATTATAAATTGAACTGATTCTCCAATTTCTCTTTCTACAGTTACATTGTTATATAAAAGAAAGCAACTGATTTCTGTGCATTGGTTTTATATCCTGTCACATTACTGAATTACTGTAGAAGTTCTAGTAATTTGGGGTGGAGTCTTTTGGGTTTTCCACATAAAGTATCAGGTCATTCGTGAATAGAGACAGTTTGATTTCTTCTTTGTCAATTTGAATACATTTCTTTTTGTTGTCTGATTGCTATTGCTAGGACTTCTAACACTATGTTGAACAGTAGTGGCAAGAGTGGGCATCTTTGTCGTGTTCCTGATCTTAAGGATCTTAAGGGAAAGGTTCTCAGCTTTTGCCCATTGAGAATGATATTTGCTGTGGGTTTTTCATAAATGGATTTTATGAAATTGAGGAATGCCCCCCCATCCCTATACTTTGAAGAGTTTTAATCAGGAACAGATGCTGTATCTTGTCAAATGTGTTTTTTCTTTTTTCCCTGCATCAATTGAGAGGATCATGTGGTTCTTCTCTCTCTTCTTATTAATGTGTTCTATCATGTTGATTGATCTGCTAATGTTGAACCATCTTGCATCCCAGGGATAATTCCCACCTGGTTGTGGAGGATAATACTTTTAATGTACTGTTGGATCCTATTAGCTAGGATCATGTGGAGAATTTGGCATCCATTTTCATCAGGATATTGGTCTGAAATTCTCCTTTTTGATGGGGTATTTGCCTGGTTTTGGGATCAAGGTAATGCTGGCCTCATAGAAAGAGCCTGGAAGTTTTCCTTCTGTGTCTATTTTTTTTTTAATAACTTCAGGAGAATAGGTATTATTTCTTCTTTGAATGTTTGGTACCATTCCCCAGGGAATCCATCAGGTCCTGGACTCTTGTTTTTTGGGAGGTTTTCATCTTGTTACTGGTTATTGGTCTATTAAGGTTGTCAATTTCTTCCTGCTTCAGTCTTTGTAGTTTATAGGTTTCCAGGAATGCATCCATTTCTTTTAGTTTGCTCAACTTATTGGCATATAGCTGTTGATAATGATTTCTGATAGTTATTTCTATTTCCTTGGTGTTAGTCATGATCTCTCCCCTTTCATTCATAATACTATTAATTTGGATCCTTTCTCTTTTCCTTTGGATAAGTCTGGTCAGTGGCTTATCAATCTTATTAATTCTTTCAAAGAACCAGCTTCTAGTTTCATTGATCTGCCTTACTGTATTGGGTTTCTAATTCATTTATCTCAGCTCTAATCTCCCATCCAAGTACTAACCAGGCCCGACCCTGCTTAGCTTCCAAGATCAGATGAGATCTGGCGCATTCAGGGTGGTATGGCCGTAGACTATCTCTGCTCTAATCTTAATTATTTCCCTTCTCATGCCTGGGCTAGGCTTAATTTGTTATTGATTCACCAGTTCTTTAAGGTGTAAAGATAGTTTGTGTATTCGGGACTGTTCTATTTTTTTGAGTGAGGCTCGGATGGCTATGTATTTTCCCCTTAGGACTGCCTTGCCATATCCCATTGGTTTTGGACCAATGTGTTATCATTTTCATTGGTTTATCTGAATTGTTTAAGTTCTTCTTTGATTTTCTGGTTGACCCAAACATTCTTGAGCAGGATGGTCTCTAGCTATCAAGTGTTTGAGTTTCTTCCAAACTTTTTCCTGTGACTGAGTTCCAGTTTCAAAGCATTGTGGCCGAGAATATGCAGGGAATAATCTCAATCCTTTGGTATTGGTTGAGATTTGATTTGTGACCCAGTTTGTGGTCTATTCTGGAGAAAGTTCCATATGCACATGAGAAGAATGAGTATTCTGTTGTTTTAGGGTGGCATGTTCTGTATATATCTATGAGGTCCATCTGTCCAGTGTGTCATTTGAAGATCTTGTTTCTTTGTTGATTTTTCTGCTTTTTGTTATATATCTTTTTTTAATATCATTTTTATATATATTTTTTGTTGTATAGGCCCTTTAAGAATGATAGACCCTTTAAGAAGATTCCTTCTGAATCTCTAACTTCAGTCTTTACCTTAAAATCTAATTTTCTACCCCAGCTTTCTTCTGAGATCCTTGGCATGGAAGATTGGCTCTCCACCCCTTTACTTTCAGTCTGGATGTATCTTTCGGGTTCAAAATGAGACTCATGTAGACAGCATATGGCTGGGTCCTGTCTTTTTATCCAATCTGCAACCTGTGCCATTTTATGGGAGCATTTAGGCTGTTCACATTGAGAGTGATTATTGAAAGTTGTGATTTTATTGTCATCATGTTGCCTGTGAAGTCTTTATTTCTATAGATTGTCTCTGTAAATGTCTGTTCTATATCACTCTTGGGGACTTTCTCCTTTTATAGACCCCCCCCTTAATATTTCTTGCAGAGCTGACTTAGTGCTCACTTATTTTTTTAGTTTTTGATGGTCTTGGAAGCTCTTTATCTATCTATTCTAAATAAGAGCCTTGCCAGATAAAGTATTCTTGACTAGATGTTTTTCTCATTTAGTACCCTGAATATGTCTTGCCAGCACTTTCTGGCTTGCTGGGTCTCTGTGGACAGGTCTAATGTTATTCTGATGTTCTTCCTTCTGTACTTAAGGAATCTCTTCCCCTTAACTGCCCTTAAGATGTTTCCCTTGGGGGCACCTGGGTGGCTCAGTGGGTTAAAGCCGCTGCCTTAGGCTCGGGTCATGATCCCAGGGTCGTGGGATCGAGCCCCACATCGGGCTCTCTGCTCTGCGGACAGCCTGCTTCCTCCTCTCTCTCTCTGCCTCTCTGCCTACTTGTGATATCTGTCTATCAAATAAATAAATAAAATCTTTAAAAAAAAAAAAGATGTTTCCCTTGGTGATAAGATTTACAAGTTTTACTATTACACGCAGGGGCATCGGTCTGTTCCCTTAATCTTGGGAGAGGTCCTCTCTGCATTTAGAACAAAAATGCTTGTTTCACTCCCCAGATTAGGGAAGTTCTCAGCTACAATTTGCTCAAATATATCTTCTAGTACTCTCTCTCTCTCCAGCCGCCTCAGGGATCCCAATAATTCTGACATTGGAACATTTCATGGCATCATTTATTTCTCCAATTCTGTGTTCATGGATTTTAAGCTGTTTGTTCCATGCCCCCTCCTGTTCCTTCTTTTCTATCAGTTTGTCTTCTAGATCACTAAAGTGTTCTTCTCTTCTACTTTCTAGAAGGATTTGTGTAGAATCAGTATTTTTTTCTCCTTAAGTATTTGGTAGAACTTACCTACGAAGCTATCTGACTGGAATGTTTTGCTTAAAAATGTGTGTGTGTGTGTGTGTGTGTGTGTGTGTATTTACTGACTATATATATATATATATATATATATATATAACTCTGGATTTAAATTAGTTCTAATTGTAGAATTATACAGGTTAGCTACTCTGCCTTGAATAATGTCTGTTGTCTTTGGTATCTTTCAAGGAATTTGACCATTTCATCCAAATTATTGAATTTGTGGCCATAAAGTTTTTCATAGTAAATATTTACTTTACTTTGCATCTCCATAAAATATCTAGTGATATTCACTGACTTAGACAATTTTCTTTTAGACTGATCAAAATTAAAGTTAAAAAAGAAGGACTTTTATTATTTTACCTTATTTTCACCATTTCTGGGCTCTTTTTTCTTTGTGTTTGTCTTTTTTTTTTTTCTGTTATCATATCTATCTGCCTAAAGAACTTTCTTTATTATTTCTTTTAATATAGGTTGGTAGTTATTTTCTTTAGTTATTTATTTGTCTTAAAAGGTCTTTCTCATATTTTCTCTGGGTATAGAGTTCTGGATTAACAAGATTTTCTTTCCTTTCTTTTCCTTTTCTTTCCCTTCCTTATCTTTTTTATTTAGCACTCTAACAAAGTTACTCCCTTGACTTCAGGTGAGACATCTACTGTGATTCTTATTTATTTATTTATTTATTTCACATGTAATGTAACTTTTTATTCTTTGCCTTTCTTCATTATTTTTTTCTTTTAGGTGGTTTTAAGTTATGTGAACATATTCATAGGAGTTGGGTATGTGTGTCTGTGAGTGTATTTCTTTTCTTTACCTTGTCTTAGGGTGAGAGAGGGATTATATGAAATTATCTTGCTTAAGATTCTCTGACATTTTTGAATCTGTAGTCAGATATTAATTTTTAATTTTTGTTTTATTCACATTATTTTCTCCATCTTGAATTCCTATTAACTATCTATTAAAACATTTGAGAATGTCCCACAGGTTTTGGTGCTTTATTATTTTTTTGTCTTTTTTTGTCATTTTGTCATTTCCTGTCACTTTGTTTCATTTTATAAATTATATTGCCTTATCCTCAAGGCAACTGATTTTTCTCTGGTTATACGAAGTTTATTTGTCAAACCATAAAGGGCTTTCTTTGCTTCTGTTACTATATTACTGTAATTCTAGGATATCTATTTGCCCTATGTTATGCTACCTACCACCATTGAAATTTCACATCTCTGCATGCAAGTTACTCTCCTTTTCCACTACAAACTTCAACATAGCAATCATAGTCAGTTTAATTCCCTGACTGAAAGTTCCAACACATGGCTTATCTGTGTGTGTGTGTGTGTGTGTGTGTGTGTGTGTTTGTGTGCTTGTGTGTGTGTGTGTGTGTTTTTGTTTGTTTTGTTTTGTTTTGTTTTACTCTCTTTCTCTGGGCAGTGGGATATTTTTACCTTTTTTTGTGTATGTTTCATAACTGTTTTGTTAAACACTGAAATCAAGTGTAAAACAATAAAAAATGAGATAAAAACTATTTATTTTTCTAAAGAATTACAGTTAAGCAACAAAATATATCCTGCTCCACTTTCAACTCTAGTCCTCTGTGGCTTGTTGATCCTCAGAGAGGGTTTCTCTCCATGTTCTACCTCTCCCAGAGATAGACTACTGTTGTTTGTTACTTGGTGCTTGGTAGACTGATGGTGACATGCAGGGTGATTCCTTCATTCTCTTGGTATAGCTTCAGACTTATGCAAGTCCTATGTTCCTGGGTCTCAGTTGTGGGTTTTTTTATGTACCTGAATTGCCCCTAAGATTAAAAGATTTCTAATTGGGTTCCCCTTTCTCTGCAACCTTGTTAACATTTGTTGTTTCCTGACTTGTTAATTTTAGCATTAAGAAGGGCATGTCATGCAATAAGCACTGGGTGTTATATGAAACTGATGAATCCCTGAACTCTGCCTCTGAACTAATAATACACTGTATGCTAATTAATTGAATTCAAATAAAATTTAAAAAAATAAAAAATAAATAAAATGAAATTACATTAAATTTTTTTCTAATTGTCTGGGTCCGAGATGGTTTTCCCTTTCTTGGGGATAAAAACATTTTTCTTTTTCCTCCTTTGACCTGCAGTGAGTCTTTATTGGTGCTCTGGGGCAACAGGGTCAGCTATTCCTCCTTAGTGACCAAAGGCTTTGTTCTTGGGTAAAGGGTGTCAACACTGACTACTTCATGCTTCTCCTACAGCAGGAACTGATTCCTTTCTACAGGTCAGGTCACCAAAAGAACCTTTCTCCAGTCCCTCCCTTGTGAGCACCTGGTGGTGAGCCATAGGGAAAAACCATAAATATTAACTACCTTGTGTCTTTGACTCCAAGAATTCTATACTCTCATGCTATCCCATATTTGGCCTTCAGTAATTTACTGAAAATTTTAGCAATCTACTTGTGTTTGTTATCCACCTATGTCATGATTAGTGTCTCTTTCTTCCAAACTCTGTCACAAGTGAGCTAATGCTCATTTTCTCTCTTTTCTTAGATTTCAGTCCAGGTTTTTGTCTTGCAAACTTTGTTGTCTGATGGATTCAAGAAAAATTGTGAACTTTCAAAACTTTTCTTGTATTTAGGGTGAAGGTAATGCTTTTTTAGTTTTATAAGTCCTGGTTGGAAACCTGAAATCAGTAATTTAAAAACAAACAAAAAGCATTGTGTACCTGGTTATTTTTATCAATTTTGTGTTTTTTAATGAAAAAAAAATTGAGTCTTAAAATGATGTTATTTCTATTTAGACACTTTCATTTGATTTTCCAGGTCACTGGAACACTACTTTTTCATATTACCTCAATACTATTTCTGGAATTGAGACCCTTTGGTTCATTCAGATAACATGAAGGTAAGCTGCATTTTATACAAAACATTATTTACTTGTGCAGTCCACAGGGATGAAACCTAAGGCACAAGATATTTTGGAGAAGGGTTACCATTGCCAAACCAAAAAATGCAAATTTGTCCTCCTAACTCACAGTAAAATAGTCACAAATGCCAGGCTCACTTTTTTAGATCTCTGAGTTCTACCATTTCCCGTGTCTTGACCTAGTAGTTTTCAGCATCTTATTGTTCACCAACCTCAGTGGTGAAACTTTTTTTTTTTAATTCATGCTGGATGTCTATAAACAAAATCTTGCTCTAACTTCATTGGTCTTTCATTAATATCTGTATGGGTTTCAGATGATGTAGGTAGTATAAATTTGAGCCTCATCCTATTATAGAGTCAGTTTGTTATTTTGAATTTTCAGAAATTCTTCCTTCACATAAATGAATGTCAAAGCATTTAATTTTTCTCACCAGTCCCTTTGTGCAACCTTACTTTTTTTCTTTTTATTCTAATTCATATTATCACTGACAGTGTAGCACGTGTTCCTCTTCACCTCCTACATTTTGTATATGCTAAGGGTTTTTTTTTTTTTTAAAGATTTTTTTTGTTTATTTATTTGACAGACAGAGATCACAAGTAGGCAGATAGGCAGGCAGAGAGAGAGGAGGAAGGGAAGCAGGCTTCCTGCTAAGGGGTTTTTTTTTCTGCTGCCCATATTCTCATTTGTAAAATTAAAGCCTCAGGTTCCCAGGTTTAGCAGGTTCTCTTAGGACAGACACCAGACTTAAATATATATTCTCCGAGTTGATGCTTTAGATTCATGTTTGGTCTTTATGATATATTAACATATAAACATAGGCCAAATTTAAAAGAAATTTACAAGGACACCTGGGTGGCTCAGTTGGTTAAGTGGCTGCCTTCAGCTCAGGTCATGATCCCAGCGTCCTGGGATCGAGTCCCACATCGGGTTCCTTGCTCGGCAGGGAGCCTGCTTCTCCCTCTGCCTGCCACTCTGTCTGCCTGTGCTCGCTCTCTCTCTCTCTAACAAATAAATAAATAAAATCTTTAAAAAAAAAAGAAATTTACAGTTAATATTCATGTACCCATCATCTACATTCTACTATTAACAACCTACTAGGCTTGTTTTGTCATGTATCTAATCATTTCACTATCCATAAAAGCTCTTATTTTTAATTTAAAACTGAATTGTTAACATTTCTATACTTCTGCCTTAAATACATCAGCATGCACACCATTAAATAAAGTTCAATATTTGTTTGTAGTTGTATTTTAATTATAAATTTTACATACAGCAACTTGCAAAAATTTTAAGTGAGTTTTAACAAATGCAGGTATCTATGTAATGCATCCTGTTATTAAGATACCAAATATAAACATCTGCACAGAAAGTTTTCTCATTCCTCTTTGCTATCAGTACTTGCCTCCATTTCCACCTCCAGAGACAATCACTTTTTATCCCTTTTTCTTTCAAAATAGATTATATTTGTTCTGAAATGCCGCAAAATGGATTTATTTAATTATATTTGTTTTTTGTATAAGGTTTCTGTCATTCAGCATGTTTTTGAGATTCATCTGTGTTGTTGCATGTTTTGGGAATTTGTTTTATTTTATTGCTGAGTAGTTTTCTGTTGTATGAATCTATACTATTTGTTTATCCACTCTCATGTTGAGGTACACCAGAACTTTTTAATAAAAAATAGCTTTTGGATATTATGATTAAAGCTACTATAAACTTTAATATATATACATATATATGCATATATGTATATATATATCTTTTGAATGAAATATTTTCAATTTTTAGGTAAGCTGATGATGTTGGCATAGCTAGACAATAGGATGGGGCATATTCAGTTTTATAAGAGGCTGCAAGATCTTTCAAAGTGGTTACACACATTGTATTCGCACCATGAAAATATATTTCATATTTTCACCAATATTTAGTGTTAAAAATATTTTCATTTTCAATCATTGTGATAATTGTATAGGAATATCTCATTTAGATTATAATTTCCACTTTTCTGATGACTAATAATACTTATCAGTTTTTCATGTGCTTTTTGGCCATTTGCATGCCAAGTGTCTGTCATTTCTATTGCTCATTTATTTTTATTAGATTATTTGTCTTTTTATTGTTGAGTTGTAGGAGTTCATATAACATCCTAGACAACAGTCCTTTCTCAGATATATCCTTATGAATCCTATCCTTTTGACAAGTAGTTATGTATTTAACTGGCTTTAAATATGGAGTTTTATCACTTTTATAGTAGGAAATTTTATTGGGATATTTCATTTTTTATATTACATGATATTAGAGAGGAAACTTTATGTTGTCTTATCTGCTAGTAGGGGCAACAGATTTCTGCTACCTATAGAAGTAAAGAGTTTGGGAGGATAAATTACTGTATAATGACTGCCTGAGTAGTATACACAAGAGGCATAATCAAATGCTTTATTGTTGAACAATATGAAGATGGATATAATTTAAATCACATACATTAAACATATAATATGTGACTAGCACTATTTTAATAATAAGAAAATATACTTACCTTTGAAAAATATATAATCTAGGTAAAAATAGATAATGTGATTAAACAGCAGAAAAATGTACAAAACCACAAGTCAACAAATAAATATAAAATTGTGTCTGTTAGATATAAGTATGGTTATTATTCACAATAGTTAAAGATCACTGAAAGCTAATGTAGGCATCACCAGCATCACAAAATTGAAATGGACCCTAAAGAACAATCTATATATAAAAAAAGAAAGTATTTGAATAAATTCACAGAAGTGGAGAGAATCATGACATGTTCATAGTGTATTACATTGGGACAGTAAAAAATAAAGTTAGAGCAGTTATGAAATATTATGTTATCAAGAGCTTTGCAAGTCAAGCCAAAGTACAAAAATGCACTGCAATAGGTGAGAAAGAATCAACATAAGTCTATGTGCATATGTATGAGGGGATTTGGGAGTGTTGCTAACAGGATGAAAGTTATTTTAAGCAGATCAATTGGGCAATACTTCAGCTGGCAGAAATTATGTAACAGAGGCTGAAAGGAAATGGCACTTGTTCAAACATAATAAAAAGGAAGTCTTAGCGATGTTTAAGGGTGTGGGAAGAGAGAAATGCATAGTAACAAAGATTGCTCAAAAGAAAGAATAACCGAGGTATTTAGTAACTGACAGGAAAAGTATATGAATGATGGTAAATAGTCTTATTCAATGAAATATAATAACTATTTAAGAATCTCCAGAATGGTTACAATAAAATATTAAATTTTAAGCTGATTAAATAAATTGCCCATCTATGTAGACAGATGTAAAATACATAAAATCACATGGGCATGCAAATATGACTCAGCTCACACCTGCTTATTTTCCACAGAAAATAATTATTGAGAGTGCTATTTTGAGGAATGTAATCTGTTAATCTGAAAATGGGCATATCCTATAGAGGCATCTTTTGCTTTTCTTATTAGTTATGCTTCCTTTTTTTTTTTTATTGTTGTTGTCAACCCTCCGGGTTTATCTAACACCTGCTGTGCTCTTTGAAAGTTATTTTCCTGTTTAGCATTTCTTTTTTTAATACATGAATATATGGTAAAATTTACTTTAGAAATCCCCTAGTCAGGGTTCATCTGCTTCTAATAATTTACTTTCATACTTTACATTATTCTCCTGTGTTATCAGACAGTGAGACAGTGATATATTAGCATCAGAAAACAATTAGTTCTGATGAATCTTTAATATTTGAATGATAATCAACAAGGTTTATGGGTATCTATTTTTTGTTCAATACTCTGAGGAGCCTCTGAGGAGGAGGAAGATATATGATTTCATTCTTGTTTTAAAAAAGTTTATACCTGGTTGGGGAAAAAAAGCAAAAGAATGAAAAAACAAAAGGCTGAAACAAACAGAGTGACAAATACAAAGTAGCCATTAAAAATTTTTTCGCATGGTTTTACAGAAAGAAACAGATAAGGGCTGAAGAATAGAGAAAAGGTGTCAAAGAAGAGATAGAACTGAACAAACAATAGGCTTTGGGAACTAGAAACTAAATTATACATCTTTATAACTAGGGGAAATACACAGTAGGTTATTTGGGGAGAGTATTACTCATTTTTATCATTGAAATTTAATCTCAAGTTGTTCTTGGTTTCTTTCTATATTAATCTAATCTTTATCAATTACTTTAGTTAAATTATAGATTTAAAATATTTGTGATCTTCCAGTTTATTAATAAGGACTTGATTTCTTAAGTGTAGGAGGTGCTATTTTACACATATGTTTCCTAGATCAAGGTTGGGGTTGTCTGAAATTTTCTGCTGTGGATGGTCCCCCAGGCCACGATGGTCAACCCGGACACAAGGGAGAATGTGGTTACCCTGGCAACATTGGTCCTGTTGGCACTGTGGGTGCACCTGGTCTTCATCACTCTGTGGATCTCACCGGCAAACATGGAAACCATGATGAACTTGGTCCTACTGGTGGTGTGGGTCCCATCAGTGCTGCTGGTCCAAGAGGTCCTAGTGGCCTAAAAGGTGTCTGAGGTGATAAGGGAGAGCTTGTTGACAAGAGGCCCAGAGGTCTTCCCAGCTTAAAGAGACCCAATGGACTGCCAGGTTCTTCTTGGTCTTGCTGGTCAACATGGCAATCAAGGTGCACCTGGTTCTATGGGTCCTGTCTGTCCTAGGGGCCCTGGATCCTTCCAGCCCTGCTGGCAAAGATGTTTCCATTGGATTTCCTGGTACAGTTGGACCTGCTGGCATCTGTGACTCTCAGGGTAGCCAAGGTCCTGCTGGCCCTCCTGGTCCCCCCTGGTCCTCCTGGCCCTTCAGGTTCAAGTGGTGGCAGCTACGACTTTGTTTATTAAGGGGACTTCCACAGGGCTGACCAGCTTCACTCACCACTTTCTCTTAGACCCAAGGATTGTGAAGTTGATACTACTCCAAAATTCCTCAACGACCAGATCAAGACCCTTCTTAGTAAGGTTCTAGGAAGAACCCAGCTTGCACTTGAGACTCAGCCACCCAGAGTGGAGCAGTGGTTACTACTGGACTGACCTTAACCAAGGATGTAGTATGGATGCTATCAAAGTATACTGTGATTTCTCTACTGGCAAAACCTGAAAACATGCTCATCCCGAAAACATCCCAGCCAAAAACTGGTACAGAAATGTCAAGGTCAAGAAGCACAACTGCTTAGGAGCAACTATCAATGGTGATACCCAGTTTGAATATAATGTTGAAGTAGTAACCACCAAGGAAATGGCCACTCAGCTCGCCTTCATGCACCTGCTGGCCACCTGTCTCAAGACCTCACCTGCCACTGCAAGAACAGCATCATCTACATGGATGAGGAGACTGGCAATCTGAAAAAGGCTGTCATTCTGTAAGGCTCCAAAAATGTTGACCTGGTTGCTGAAGGCAACAGCAAGTTCACCTACACTGTTCTTGTAGACCACTGCTCTAAAAAGACAAGTAAATAGAGAAAGACAATTATTGAATACAAAGCAAATAAGTCATCCCACCTGCCTATCCTTGATATTGCACTTTTGGACATCAGTGGTGCTGACAGGGTGGACATTGGCCCAGTCTATTTCAAATAAATGAACTCAATCTAAATTTAAAAAATAAATAAATAAAAGAAATCTGAAAAAACTTTCTCTCTTTGCCATTTCCTTTTCTTCTTTTTAACTGATTGCTGAGTGCTTCCATTTCCTCTGCATATCTACTTGATTAAATTATGGGCAAAAGAGAAGGAGAAGGATTCCTCAGAGCATAGTGCAATACAATTTCATTCATTCCCTCCCTCCCACTCAAAAAAAAAAAAAAAAAAGATTTGGAGCTTTTTTTTTTCAACACTCATATCTATTATGGAAAATGTCAACCTTTGTATGAAAACCAAAATAAAAATTGAAAAAATAAAAACCATGAACATTAAAAAAAACAAAAGTCTACTGTTGACTCCTCAATGGTGTTGAGTAAAAACTTTGCCATGGAGATGGGGAAGCAGCCCATAATATTTGAAAACTCGATGTATTCATCCAGGGACAGTGATGTCAAAGTGGTTCAGCCAAGCATAATACACTCTAGTTCCATCCACGTCGTCGCAAATGGTAAGATTTCATTTCTTAAGTCAACTGGAGAAAGACAACTATCACATGATCTCCCTGATATGAGGAAGTGGAGATGCAACGGGGGTGGGGGTTAAGGTGGTAGGAAAAGAAAAAATGAAACAAGATGGGATCAGGAGGGAGACAAACCAAAAGAGACTCTTAATGTCATAAAACAAACTGAGGGGGGTGGGGGGGGAGAGGGGTTGGGAGAGGGTGGTGGAGTTACATTATATGTTTAAATAAAAAATCTTAAAGAAAAAAAAAAGTGGTTCAGCCAACCCAGGTGACTGTATCTGGAAATGTGGATAACCAGAATTATGGTAGTCCCATACCTTTCTGAATTAGCTCCGGACACAAAGCCAACTCCCCCCAGTGTTGATGGAACTCAGGCAACAAAATGGAATATATTCAAAAGAAAATTCAAACCAACCACCAACTTTGAAAATCCAATCTACACGGAGATGGAGAATAAACAGGAGGACAGTGAGGCTGTGGCTTTACCTCCAACATCTTCTCTCCCTGCTAAAAGTTCTCAGAGACCCAATGCCAATGGAAGACAGTTTTACAGACACTGCAAAACTTGTTAGAGAAGACTCTGAGGTATAGCTATGCCAGCTCTGTAGGGAATTATTAGAAATACACTTTGCACATATATTTTTTACAAACAGATGAAGAAAAGTTAACATTCAGTACTTTAGTAAAAAATATATATATATTTTCCCGGTTCACCTATAGTTGGAAGGGTCCATGAAAACTCTGCCTTGTGTGTCCTTTTACAAATTTTTGACTTATGCCGTCTCCCATTTTTACAAATAATAATCACAATGTACTATATGTGTATCTTTGCACTGAAGCTATCTGAAGGTAATTCTATAAATATATAGTACATTTGTAAATTTTGGTAAGATTATCACATCATTAAATTTGCTGATAATAGTAGAAAAAAATCCCAAGTCGTTCTTGGCATCTTTCCTTATTAATTTAATCTTTATCAGATTCTTTTAAATTATAGACTTAATATATTTTTGATGTTCCAGTTTATTAATAAGGACTTGATGTCTTAAGAGTAGGAGATGTTATTTTATATACATGTTTCCTAGATCAAAGTTGGGGTTGTCTGAAATTTTCTGCTGCTAAAAATGTCTCATAACCTTTTTACTACCTTTATTTTATTGGATTTATTTGAGACAATTAGGAAGGAAATATTTGGGGAACTAAATCTAAGCCACATTTTTTTTCTCTTTCACCCTTCTAATAAAATTTAGCCCATTAAATGTTCACCATTTTAAAACAAAATAACAATTTCCCATTTCATTTAGTACTTTTCCCATAATGAAAATAGATGAATCTCACAAAAAGAGGATTCAAACTTATTTTTATATTTATAGATCAATTTGTCCTTCTTGTTTCATATAAATAGTGCTATATATATAGTTAAATAGTCAAGTATTTGTTTAAGGTAATTACTTATAATAAGGTAATTTTCTATGATAATTTCTTCACCCAGCCAATACTTTATGCTATATATAAATCATAGTCCATATTTAAGTAGAAGATTAAATTGTCTTGTTTAACAAAAAAGTAAAATTAATTTTAAGAAGCTAATAATACTCTCATTCATTTGAAGATTCTGTTTTAGAGTATATTGAAAAAATAAAAAATTTCCTTTGGTCTACCAGAAATGATTGTTACTAATTTTTGGGCCTCCAAAGAAAAATATGAAGTACTCCTATATTTCAATGTTTCATGTAAATTCTATGATTTCTGGTACTCATAAATTTAAGAAGTAAATTTAAGACTCAGAAGTTACAGAAGAAAATTAAGGAATAGAGAGAGTCAGTTCTGTTACACATTCTCAAATGATTTTTTTAAATAAAAGTGTCATTTTAGAGCAATTCCAGAACTCAAAGCTATAGTTTAAGACAGATATCCACCCATCCTATACAGAACAATATGTTCATTGCCTATTCACTGGGATCTATTTCACTGTGATTTCAAAATGGCACATTGTAAATATGTGGGACAAATATCTACTGAGCCATCTGCTTCTAAAACATGGAAAATGGAAGTCATGAAGGCTTCATAAGCATTCACACTGGATCAATCAGTCTCTCAATTCTACTGATTATACATTTATTTATTTATTTATTTATTTATTTATTTAAGAGAGACAGAGCTAGCAAGAGAGAGCATGAGAGAGGAGAGGGAGAAGCAGGCTCTCTGCTAAGCAGGGAGCCTGACATGGGGTTCAATCTGAGGACCCTGGAATTATGATCTGAGCTGCAGGCAGATGCTTAACCAACTGAGCCACCCAAGCATCCCTTCATTCTACTGATTACACATCTTAAGTACCTCAAATGTATTCTCTTTGAAATTATACTCTCATTATGGTCTTGGTTCAACCTTAAAATATGCTTTTTCATATAGGCATCTTTTTTCACAGATTATATAGCAATTTGTCCTAAAATTAGTATGCTTTTATGTTATTCTGGCAACAAAGATAATAGATGCCTGAACAGGCCTCTAGATATGGACATAGGATGGTCTATATCCACATACACACATTCACACACATATGTACATGCTCATGTGTGCGTGTTCGTATATAAAAATCCAAACATGTGTGCATGAATTTTTAGAATGGAATTTAGCAGTTTCCCAATATCAGTAATGGTGAAGGTTCAGGGATAATCAAGCTCCTTTTCATTATTTGTACTTGTTCTGCTTTCCCTCTCTAATTCTTCTTGACTATTTCTCCTTTCTATGCTGGACCACACTGCTCTATGGTAATATCAGAAATGATATGCTAACTGTAAAGATTTCTGAAACTGCTTCATATCTATTCCTTATAATATAAAGAGTTTATACCTTGAGTACAGTTTTTGATCAACTGTATTTTGTGGTTTTAGCTGTTCTTTTCATATTTTTCTATTTCACTAGTGGCAAGTTAAAATCTCAAGATACAAAAATCCACTTTATAGTCAATGTGTTCTGTAAAATCCTTTCAGCCTTTGAATAACTTTTTCAAAAATCTTTTGTTCTGCAGGTTAAATGGAAGGAATATTAAAGACCTTTTTGAATTTAGGGGGAGAAACTGTCCTCAGGCTGAGTATTGCCTAGAAAAATCTTGCCACCATTCTTAAGAGGTATTTTTCTTTGCATTTTTTTCTTTCCTACCATTAAGCTCCACATGCCAGTTCCCTGTCCTCAAAACTTATATTTGCTGTCATTAAGAAGTAATAAATGCTTTAAAGATCCTTTAACATCTTAATATTCCAGTTCTAAAGCTAGGAGAAGTTCTTTAAATTGGAGTTAAAGGCTTAAGTTATTGTTAATTTTGATTTGATATAAATTACATTGGGTACTAATCTGAGTAATTAGTCTTCCCATTCTTTCATGTTGTCTTCCCTTCCTTTAATTACAAATATTGTTTTGTGTAACTAAAATTTGTACTGTATTTTGGTTATTTACAGATGACAACAGGTTAATATATCTGCTCTTATCAAGCACCAAGAAAATTACAATTCCTGATACTCCCATGACCCAGGTATAATGAGGACTCAGATGTGCATGTCCATTCTTTCAAGTCCTTTTCTCAAAGCATTCCCTCTCTCACTAGTAAATGTGTCCAAATTGGAGTGACTATGAATATGTTGTTTTTACTTCGAATAGATGTTTTTCAGCCATGAAGAGACCTCATATGGAAGTTTTTTGTTAACTGTGTCTAATCTCCTTTCATCAATTTATTAAAGTATGAACATTTAGATACCTGGACATTTTAGACAACAATCTAAAAAACTAAAAACACTGAAGAAGCCAACACAATTTTCCAGCTGATTAAATAGGGATTTCAGTCTCTTATTTGATTCCATAGATATTTGCTGAACAATAGCATCAGTCACACTGGAATGCTAAAATTGACCTCAGTCTCAAAGGTCCATTTTTTGTAGCTGCAGTATTAAAAACGAAATGCAGTCACAGGAAATAGGAGTAGGAAATAATTTTCTCCTAGTATTTCATGCTTCTACATTTGTCTGAAATTTAATTTATTGGGTTAGAAGGTTGATAGAAAAAGAACCATGTATATAGAAATGCAAATTAACAAAACTGGAATCAATACTTATGAACTTTAAAAAGTGCTAGCTATTATTTATCAAATAATCACATTATTATACAATAAAAGAAAAGGACTTTATATGTATATGGCTATATGATATATATGTATAAATATACTATTTATATGATAAATATGTAATACCTGTCAAAGTACATTTTTACAGGAAATATTCCTATGATTCTAATTCCTGTACTCCCTAATAAACTAGGAATGTTCAAAACTGCTAGACCTCAATAAAAGGTGCCAGGACACTGAAACATGAGAGACAGTAAGAAGTGCAGAGGCAGAAGGTAACATTAAAAAGATTATAAGCAGCTCAGAATACAGGATAATACATAAAACTGTAAGAAATGAAGTGGAATGGTAAACAGGACCCAAATATCAATGATCAGAAAATTTGGACTTGATCCAGAAAACAATGGAAAAATCTTTGAATGTATTTAAACATCATGACATGACCAGATTTGTGTTTTGAATGGTCAGGAAAAAAGAATGGATTTGAAGAATAAACATAGCAGAAGGTGTTATCATCATTTAGCAGAGAGCAGATGATGCCCTGAACTGTGACAGTGAAAATGAAGTGAAGTTCTGTGTGGAACAGCTCACCCGTGGAATGAATCAACTACCTTTCCAGTGGAATCTTAATCTAAAGGGTAGAAAGGCTTTCATTGTGCTTTGGAAACAATGGTTATCCATAGGGAATGGAAAGATAGGCTCCTCTGGAAGGAGTCCACTATAGCCTAAATGACTGGATCTTTTTTTGGAATTTCTTAAGCAAGATAGCAGATCAAATTGATTGATTCCACATCTACCATGTTGTTTTAGTCTTCAGTCTTTGGAAACTTAACCCCTCTATGTCTCAACATCCTTATTTATAAAATAGGGACTCAACAGTATCTATCCAGTGATGTGCTAATAAATATTTTAACAACTGGCTCCACAGGGAAGGGATAGCTGGTAAATGTTTAACAACTAGTTCCCTGAGGTAGAGAGAAAATTCATACTTTGTTGTATTTATTGATTCCCATGCTATAAATTATTCCACCAAGGCCATTTTCAAACTAATTCAAGTTGATATCAACCAAATTACAAAATTCCTTTAAAAAAAATCAACTACTGGCTCTCCTAAGCCAGTACAACACTGCTCTTACACATCCATTTATTTACCTTAGAATACTATTACTAGTATTAAACATGCAAATACATGCAAAGCACATACTTTTACTGCACTGCCCAGTACATATTGAGAACTCAATTATGTTAACTATTATTATATTGATTCTGATCATTTTCATCTCCAACTCTAATTATGATTATGTAAAAAAAAACTAACAAATTGATTGGTCTGTTTTTTAAATTATTTTTTAGAAAGTCCTGGTGCTTTACAAATTTCTAACTAAACAATATTCACAAGATACCTCATTTTCTTATGGTCTCCCAAAGTTGCATAGTTTTATTCCAATGAACTTGGGGAAACTATTTCTAATTATTTATGATAATTATTTCATTTTTCTCATTTAACAATGAATTATTTTGAGACTTTTTGAATGTGTCTTTACATTACAGGTAATATTGGTTATACTGCAAAGTGTTATATCCATAGAAATTCATCCTAAAAAATAATCAGTATTACTATTATGTTCTTAAAAATAAATTTCCAAGGTACAGACCCATACTACCAAAAATGAGGAAAAAGTCACTACCCTTCACCAAATCATAATGGCATATCTATGTCTTTTACTTTAAAAATCATTTTTGTATAAAAGTATTCTTACAGAGAAATTCATAATTTGGAAATTAGTGCACACCAACATATGAAATAAAATTCAGAAATAGAAAGAAAATAGTTTCAATTACTCTTTTTTAAGACTATTACCTTATATGAATAATGACTTCTAGAGTAGGATTTGTGAAACTAGCCCTAAAGTAGGATTTTGATAGAGAACAGCTCATATTAAAATAAAATGTCTGCTAAACCATCTGGCTAAAAAAAAATTTTTCCAGAAAGCAGTTTTACCTAAAACCTAGGATACTTGTGACAAGAGGAATGAATAAATTCATGGGGACATCCAGTAGGTTTGGAATGAGGTGTCCTGAATCATCAGGGAGTATGATAAAATTTTATCATGGTCTTAGAAATTATTGAATTCAGATAAAAAATAGCAAAATACTAAAGTTATGGCGCATAATATATGTGTGATGTATTATCAGTTTAGACACATATCTTTCACCTTGGATTTTGAATGAGTTATTTGTTGTTATATTAGCTGATAAACACATCTTAAAAATATGTTCCTTACTTAGCTCATGTACCTTGAAGATAGCTTAAAAATATCATTATAGGTACACAGACAAACACACACATACATTCATAAATGCAGAACTGTAAGGTTTGCCTAATGCTTCTTTATGTTTACAAATTCAATTTTTTTCCTACTATAGTAATTTTGATATATGTTTGCCAGCATTGTAATCCAAAGAATGACATGTTGTCCCTCCCTAGGTGTTAGTTTATTCCACAAGTGATGGGAACAATTAGTCTATATATTGAAGATATCATTTCCACTCATCAATGACCACTAATGCCTCTCAGAAAGAGAACCCAATCAGACTACAATTAATTAGAGTTGTTTTGACACTTATTTTTAGGACAAAGATACAAATTATAAGGGATAGTGCAAATAAGTATAGTCAGTTTAGACTTGACTCATAGGGGTATAAACATGGAGAAATTTTATTTTTCCAATAACTTCTAATTCTGATCTGTTATTCATCCCTCATGCTTTTCTGCTGATTGGCAGTTATCTTTAGTGGCAGCTCAATTTGATTCCATAGATTTTTTTCCTGCCACATTCAGTTATTAAAAGAGCCATCCCAGTTTTTAGAATCAGTCTTCCTCATAATGAAACTAAATTATCACTTTGATTGTTTAACCCCAACCAACATATTGCATTATTTCCCAGAAGCATAGAAAATGTATATATCTTTGCCATATTTCTTCTGCACTCCTTATCTCACTTTTATTATATGTTCCCAGTTCTTTTCTCTATGTCCTGGCAGAGTCCAGCACATTAGCTCAGTGACTTTCATATGGGAGATAGTTACCCATTGGTCCTTGAGTTAAATCAGAAAAGAGGATACTTGACCACTCCCAATTTTGTAAGAATAGTCTTTCTCTTCCAAAAACAAGAAAGGGGGAGTGATGTCAGCATCATGACCACATGACCATTCCTTTATTCTTTCCCCTTAGATTTACAACTCTATAGACATCCATAACCGAAATAAAGCACCTCTCCACAGCATAGTAGGACACTCAAGATATCCATCCATCTGTGCACCCAGAATTGAGTGGTTTGAACTATGGAGGAGGCTGCAGAGCAAGGGGAGTGGAAGTAGAGCTGGTAGCAGCAGAGGTAGTGGTAGGAGAGAAGACAGCAAAAGACTCAGCAGTAAAATAGCACAAACTTTCTGGCAGAGTAGGTAGCGGGCAAAGGCAATGCATGGAGGTTTGCCTGGCCCACATTCTGCAGCTGGAAGGACCTACTGCTCTTTCTGAGACAGCAGTGACTGTATGGGGGAAAAAAAAAAAAGGGAAAGAAAACTGAAAAAAGTGTCTCCTGTCTGTCCAGGAATTCTGGCAAGAGAACCAGCCATGGACCTCTATGATCCCTGACTAAAGGGTCTGCTCATAACGTATGGACACACCCAAAGTTCCAAGTGCTTAGTAAATAGTCTCTCCCACTCTACTGTCACCATTTTCTCCCCAGCAGCTTTTTTTAATGCATATGCTCCCCAACATTAGCAAGAGTCAACTTTGGTAAGAGAAACCAGAAATGTATGCTAGTACCACCTTCTGGAAAATAAAAGGAAGGCTCCGAATTACCACCCTGTTGAACTGTTAGAATCAAAATAAACAAAACCTTGCCTAACTAAAAGAAATAGTCACTACTTCAAATATAGTGACAGAGGCATCTTTCATCAAACATCATGAGATATCATGGTAATAGAATCACAAGAAAATGATAATTTTCCAGCAAACAAACCAAAAGACACTGAATATTACTACCTAACTGATAAGGATTTCAAAATAGCTATTATAAAGAAATTCAACCAGCTATAAGAAAGTTCATAAAGGTAATACAATGATCTCAAGAACAAAATTTAAAAAAAGGAGTATTTTACCAAAGAGATTAAAATTTAAAAAAAAGAAGAACCAAACAGAAATTCTGGAGCTGAAGAACTAAAGAAATAAGATGAAAAATGCACTAAAATGCATTAGAAATAGAGCATATTAGATGGAAGAAAAAAAAAAATAGCAAGCCGGAAGATAAGAATCTAGAAATATGTGCAGTACATAGGGAAAAAAAAAAGAATGTAGAAATAATTTAGGGGAAACTGGGACAGGACTCAGATTTCTAAATCTCCATTAGAAAATCCAATATAAGAATAGTAGGTATTCCAAAAGTGAAAAGATGGAGAAGGAGGCAAAGTTTATTTAAAGAAAAATAGTGAGAACTTCCTGAACCTGGAAAAGGAACTGAACATACAAGTCCACAAAGCTAATAGACACCTTATTTTTTTAAAGGTTTTATTATTTATTTATTTATTTATTTATTTATTTCACAGGAGAGAGAGCGCACAAGCAGGGGGAGTGGCAGGCAGAGGGAGAGGGAGAAGCAGACTCTCCACTGAGCAAGGAGACAGATGCAGGGCTCCATCCCAGGACCCCTGGATCATGACTGAGCCAACAGCATATGTTTAACCAACTGAGTCACCCAGGTGCCCCTAATAGGCACCTTATTATCTCAATGTAAAAAGACTGTCTTCAAGATACATTATATTAAAACTGTCAAAAGCCAATGATAAAGAAAGAATTTTAAAGGCAGCCATGGGGAAAAAAAGACAGTAATCTACAAAGGAACCCCCAGCACATTATCAGCAGATTTTGCAACAGAAACTCTCAGGCCAAGAGAGAGTAGAGTGACATATGGAAAATACTGTAAGATTAAAAACTGTCAGCCTTGAATACTCAATTGGCAAAGTTATCCTTTAGATATGAAGGAGAAATAAAGGCTTTCCCAGACAAACAAAAGCTGACAGAAGTCACGACTCTGAGACCTGCTTCACAAAACATGTTGAAAGGAGATCTTCAAGCTGAAGACACAGAAGAATGGAGCTTTTATAAGTAAATAAAGATAGTTGCTATCAGCAGAAAAAAGACAATTTAAGCTACGAAATGTTTTATAAACCTCATTGCAGCTGCAAAGTAAAAATTCAGAGGTGAGACATGAAACATAAAAAAGGAACAAATCACTAACAAAGCCACTAACTTAAAAAGGTAGACAGAAACAAAAGGCAGAAGAAACAATGGAGAGACACACAAAAAAATAAAAACAAACAAACAAATTAGAAGGCAAAAGATAAAATGAGAGTAGTAATCCTTACATGTCACTTATCACCCTCAATGTCAATGGAAGAAATTTGCCAATCAAAAGGCAAAGAATGGCTGGAAAGATTAAAAAAAAAGACCCAACAATATGTTGCCTGCAAGAGACACAGCTCTAAAGGCACACCGAGTTCTTAAAGTGAAAGGATTGAAGATAATATTCCAAGAAAATAATGCCAAAAGAAGGCAGTACTAGCTACTTTATATCAGACAAAACTAACTTCAAGACAACAAGAGTAAAAAAAGATAAAGTCATTACAGGATGATAGTGTCAGTACATCAAGAAGATATAGCAATTGTAAATGTATACGCTTCCAATACCCAAGCACCAAATTTTTAGAGTAAACAATAATATGTCTTAAGGGAGAAACAGATAATACAATAAATACAGACAGTGGCTCGATCATCTGGACAGAAAATCAAAAATTAAATGTTGGAATTGAGCCACACCTTAGAGTAAATGGATTTAGTAGATATATAAAGTACATTCCAACCAACAGCAAAAGAACACACAAGTTTCTCAAGTGCACATGGAACATTCTCCAGGACAGATCAAATGATAGACCACAAAGCAGATCTTAGCAAATTTAAGAAGACTGAAATCGTACCATCTGTGTTCTCTGACTACAAGGGCGTGAAACTAGAAATCAAAAACAAAAAAAGTGGACAAATACAAATACATGGAAACTGAACAACATACTTCCAAACAACCATTGAGCCAAAGAAGGAATTAAAAGGGAAATTTTAAAAAATTATTTTACAACAAATAAAAGTGGAAATATAATATAAATATTGTGAGATACAGCTAAAGCAGTTCTAAGAGGAAAGTTTATAGTAATAAACATATATTATAAGAAATCTGGAAGATTTCAAATAACCTAACTTTATACTCAAGGAACTAGAAAAAGAAGAACAAATTCAGCCCAAAGTTAGCAAAAAGAAGAAAATAATAAAGATCAGAGTGAAAATAAATGAAGTAGAAAACAAAACAAACAAGAAAAATAGAAAGGGTCAACAAAACTAAGAACTGTTTTTTTTTTTAAATTAAACAAAACTGATAAACCTTTAGACAGACTAAGAAAAAAATAGAGAAGGCTCAAATAAAATTAGAAATGAAACAAAAGACATTACAGTAGATACTACAGAAATGCATAAGATAACAGGAGATTACTAAGAACAATTATATGTCAACAAATTATATAACCTAGAAGAAACTGATACATTTGTAAAACAAAACAAACAAACCCTACCAAGACTAAATCAGGAAGAAATAAAAAATCTGAACAGATTGATAACAAGAAAAGAGATTGAACATTATCAACAAAGAAACATGATCAAAACATTATCAACAAAGAAAACTCTGAGACCAAATGCCTTCCCTGGAGTTCTACTAAACATTTAAAGAAGAATTAATGCCAATGCTCCTCAAACTCTTCTAAAATATCGATGAGGAGGGAACACTTCCAAACTTACTGTACAAAGCCAACATTACCTTGATATCAAAACCAGATATAGATGCCACAAGAAAATTATAGACCTATATGAATATAGGTGCAAACATTCTCAAGATATTAGCAAACCAAATTCAAGAGCACATTAAAAAGATTATACACCATGACCAAGTGAGATTTACCCATAGGATGCAAGAATGTTCAACATATGCATATCAATAATGTAGTACATCATATCAATAAAATGAAAAAGAAAAATCACATGATCATCTTAATAGACATAAAAATAGCATTTGACAAAATATATTCTTTCATGATAAAAACGCTTAGAAGATTGGATATAAAAGAAACACCTCAATGTAATAAAGGCTATGTATGACAAACCTACAGCTAACATTACAGTCAATGGAGAAAAACTGAAAGTATTTCCTCTGTAATCAGGATCAAGACAAAGATGCCCACTCTCACTGTTCCTATTCAGTATAGTACTGGAAATCCTTACTAGAGCAAAGAGGCAAGACAAAGAATTTAAAATAATTTAAATGAGAGAGGAAGAAGCAAAACTGTCACTTTTTGCTGATGATGTGATCTTATTACACATAAGGAAAAATCCAAAAGAGGGAAGCCTATGTGGCTCAGTCAGTTGAGGCTCTGACTCTTGGTTTGGCTCAGGCCATGATCTCTGGGTTCTGAGATGGAGCCCCACATCAAGCTCCACACTTGGCAGGGAGTCTGCTTGAGGATTCTCTGCCCCTCTCCCCACTTGTGGTGCATACTCTAAAATAAATAAATAAATCTTTTTTAAAAATCCTAAAGAATCACTTAAAAAACTGTTGGAATTAATTAATGATTTCAGTAACATGGTAGGATTAAAAAATCAGCAAATAGAAATCAATTGCATTTCTCTACAGTAATAATGAAGCTTTCATAAAGAAATAAAGAAAACTATCCCATTCATAATAGCATCAAAAACATGAAATACTTAGGTATAAATTTAACCAAGAAAGTGAAAGATCTATACAATGAAAGCTACAACACTTTGCTGAAAGAAACTGAAGAAGAAAAAATAAATGGAAAGACATCCCATGTTGGTGGACTGGAAAAATTAAAATTGTTAAAATTGGCCATATTACCCAAAGCCATCTATAGATTCAATACAATATTCACCAAAATACCAAGGACAATTTTTATAGAAATAAAAGAAACAATCTTAAAAATTTGTGTGGAACCTCAACAGACCCCAAATAGCCAAAGCAATTCTGAGTAAAAAGAACAAAGCTGGAGGTATCACACTTCCAGATTTCAAACTACTACAAAGTCATAGCAATAAAAATAGAAAGGTACTAGCAAAACATAAACACACTGATCAGTGTAACAAAACAGAAAACCTATAATTAAATCCCAGCATATATGGTCAACTAATACTTGACAAAAGAACTAAAGATACCCAATGGGGAAAAAGGTATTCTCTTAAACAATGTTGCTGGGAAAACTGGAGAAACACATGCAGAACAATGAAACTGGACCCCTATTTCATACCACTCACAAAAATTAACTCAAAATAGATTGGAGACTTAAACATAAGTCTGATATCATAAAACTCAAGAAGAAAACAGAAAAGAAGTTCATAGATATTGGTTTTAGCAATGATTTTTTTGAAGATGATGTCAAAAGTATAAACAATAAAGGCAAAAATCAAATAAATGGGACAACATCAAACTCAAAAGTTTCTGCATAGCAAATATATATATATACATGTATATATATATATATGTACAAAATAAATTAAATAAAATAAAAACTGACAAAATAAAAGGACAACCTACAGAATGGGAGAAAATTTTTGCAAACCATATATTGGATAAAGGGTTAATATCCAAAATATATAAAGAACTCTGTCATCTTAATAACAACAAAAATTAAACAATCTAATATAAAAATGGGCAAAAATACTCCACCTAAATAGAAACTTTCCAGAGAAGATACAGATGGCCAACAGACACACAAAAAAATGCTCATCATTACTCATCAGAAAAATACAAATCAAATCCACAGTTAGATATTACTTTACACCTGTTAGAATGGCTACCATCAAGAGGATAAGAAACAACAGTGCTGATGAGGATATGATAAGGGAAACCTTATACACTGTTGGTGGGAATGTACATTGGTTTACCCACTATGTAAAACAACAATATGGAGGTTCCTCAAAAAAATAAAAAATAGATCTACTATCTTGTGCAGTAATTCCACTTCAAGGTATATACACAAAGGAAAAGAAAATAGGATTTTGAGAATGTGTATGCACTCCCATGCTTATTTTAGTATTATTCACAATAGCTAAGATATAGAAATAATCTAAATGCCCATCAATGAATGAATGTATAAAATAAGATATGGTACATATATACAATAGAATATAACTCAGCCATGAAAAAGGAAGTTATCCTTCCATTTGTGACAACGTGGATAGACCTTGAACACATTATGCTAAGCAAGGGAAGCCAGACAAAAGAATACAAGTCCTGAATTATAATACTTATATGTGGAATAAAAGAAGTTAAATCTATAAAAAAAAATAGAGAGTAAAATGGTGGTTACCAGGGGATGAAGTGAGGGAAAGAAGTGATGGTGTTTATGGGTACAAAGTTGTAACATGTAGTAAATAAGCCATAGAGTTCCTATGCACAGTATAATGAATATAGGCAACATTATTATTACATAATGTAATAAATAATGTTACATTGGCAATCATATTACAATGTATAAATGTACAAAGTGTAACATGCCATATACTTTAAATTTATACACTGTTACATGTCAAATTTATTCAATTAAATAGAATGGAACTGCTACTGGAAAACAATATGGTGGTTCCTCAGGGGGAAAAAAGGGGCAGGAAGAAAAGTTGCATATTGTTCTTTTTACTTTTTTTTTAAAGATTTTATTTACTTATTTGACAGAGATCACAAGCAGGCAGAGCAGCAGGCAGAGGGACAGGGGGAAGTAGGTTCCCTCCTGAGCAGAGAGCCCATGTGGGTCTCAATCCCAGGACCCTGAGATAGTGACCTGAGCCAAAGGCAGAGGCTTAACGCACTGAGTCACCCAAGCACCCCTGCATATTGTTCTTAAAAAAACAAAACCAAAAACTTTTCTTTTCTTTTTTTCTTTTTTTTTTTTTTATTTATTTGACAGAGAAGGAGGGAGAGAGAGCAAGCAAGCACAGGCAGACAGAGTGGCAAACAGAGGCAGAGGGAGAAGCAGGCTCCCCGCCGAGCAAGGAGCCCGATGTGGGACTTGATCTCAGGACGCTGGGATCATGACCTGAGCCAAAGGCAGCCGCTTAACCAACTGAGCCACCCAGACGCCCCCAAAAACTTTTCTTTAAATAAGGCCACCAATTAGGTGAGTTTCTGGCTCTAAGATATCCCAGGAGTTATAAACCAAGAATAAAGCCTACTAATTTTCATTGGAGAAGTCAGTATTTTTTCACAACTATATAATGTCTTCTCTGCAATTTCTGCAGGACTCATATCCTCCTTTAATCTCCTTTAATAGAAAAATATTTCACAACTCAATGATAATGTATTATAGGTAACTTTTTGGCATTTTTGGAATCAATATACATTCAATTCTAATATGAAGAGTAGTATGTTTGAGGATATACATAGTATCCTCAATTATTAAGGAGAGATTAAACAAATATATTTTTATTAAAGTGTATTAATATTACAATAGCAAAAAAGGAAAATCTCTATTAAACATTATAATCAAAATGATGGTTTGTTAATTACTATGCTCTCTATATTTCAATTATTTGAAGCTTTGCTCTTTTATATCCTGTAGGGAATTAAAAACCATTAAAGCATCATCCTAAAATGCCAAAGTTCCCAATGCAATGCATAACAATCCCCAAAGCATCCTTCTGAATGAATTAGATTCATCGATTCTACTCATATACACCAAGGCAAATTATTAAGAAAGAAGTGAACTGATGTTAGCAGTCCCTTTCTCCAGTTCCCAGCGCAAAATATAACTAGCTTTGTATATCTTAAGAATCCGACCTGGTTTACACTGACAAGGGATATGATGGGAGAGGTAGCAATAGTCAGGAAGAGCACTTCTATGTTCCAGGACTATCAGGAAGCACTAAGGATAGAGGTTGATGCTCTGAGTAGAAGAAAATTAAGCTGGGAGGCACTAAAAAGTTTAAGCTTTTCCAAAAGTTGAAGAGGAAATAAAAATTAATTATTTAGCTATGTTTTAAGCAGCTTTTTCTTGAATTACTAATAATCTTTGCCTTGTATAGTTAACTGCCTTGTTATTTATGTATATAGGTTTACAACAGTGGGAGCTACAAAACCATACTTCTTTTTTCAAAAGTCCTACTCTCCCTTTTGGAATTTATTTTAAATACCACCAACCTAATATTTATACTACCATTCTTACTCACTCATATTTCCCCTATCCCCCATTCTCTCTATTTCTCTCTGCCTAGTCTCTCTTTGCTTATCACTTTGTTTTAAGATCTTTCATGATGGGGCACCTGAGTGGCTCACTCAGTTAAGCATCATATTCTTGATTTTGGCTCAGTTTATGATCTCAGGGTTAAATAAGTTAATAGACAAATAAGGTAAATTATTTCATTATAACCTTGTTTTATATGCAGTTTTTATAAACAGTATTTAAGAGGGTTTTAATTAGTAAGCTATTTATCTAATTGTGTAAGATTTAGGTGGCTCAGGTTTAGAGAAATGGCCTTATCTTATGTTGATTATTTTTCTTCACCTTACTTTCACTGATTTGTTTTTTCCCATTGTTATTCTGAAAGTTTTACTTTACTCTTTTATTTCTTTACTGGTCACCTTCCCTTTATCTGCTCTCAAAAATCACACATATTTCTCTATTATAATTTAAAACAAAATATTTAATTATTTATTTATCCTAAATAAATAAGCTTATTTATTTATCCTAATTATCCTAATCCTAATTATTTATTTATCCTAAATAAATAAGCTTAGGTGTCTGGAATATTTCATTGACCCCTCTCTCTCTATTCCCCTTCTCTCTTTTCTTCTCATTCTCTGAAACATTTAGAAAGCCTTCTTTCTCTGTATTTTCCTACCCCCTCCAACTCTTAGTTATCCACACGTGTCACTCACAGTGTCATTTGTCTGTTTCTAAAGTCCTATTTAGCACATTTTTAGAAAAGATACCTTTAAGTATACCTCACTGTATATTTGCAGAATATATATTTCACTGCTTACAACTGTTTCCTTTTCTTTTCATCTTTCCACATATCAAAGTCTCATCCTGATTCATTTGTCAGTTGGGTAGCATCACTGGTTTATTTTCTTAAACACTGTTAATTAAATCATTCTTAGAAATTCATGTTCTACTCACTGGCTGCAAAATAAAGCACTCCAAAACTGAAGCAACAATACTTATTCTTCTTGAATCTGCATTTTGGGCTAGGTTCGATAGGGACAGCCCATCTCTGCTCTGCTTGGTATTGTGTGGAGCTGAGGGATAACGTAATGGAAGGCTTACTCACCTACCTATTGATTCTTGGAAGCTGACAATATGAAAACTCAAACAAGAGTCTAAAATGCTCCCTCCTTATGCATCTTTCTCTATCCCTATGTAGACTCCCCATGTGGTCTCTTTAGAATGGCTGCTTCAAGGTAGCTGGACTTCTTAAATTCAAAGGCACATGTTCCAAAAAAAAGAGAGGGCAAGCATAAGATATATGGCCTTTTATGATCTAGCATGAAAAACTACATAATGCCACTCTTAATCTATTACAATAATTAGAAGCAAATTCCTAAGGTCGGCCTACATTCCTACACACTCAAGGAGGGGAATTAGAGTTACCTTTAATGAGAGAAATATCAAAGATTTTGCAGGAATGTTTTAAATTTTCTAGACCTGTAGCATGATGATGACGATGAAGAAGAAGGAGGAGGAGGAGGAGGAAGAGAAGGGGGAAGGGGAGAAGAAGATGATGACTGCATTTTCAGAATATCACAATCTATGCTCAGGTGCATTCAAGCCACAGGCTTAAAACCTTATTTGGCTCAGAGAAAATTACCTTCACTATGTGTTTAATTATCATCTCTGTTAAAATAAAATACAAAATAGGAACCAGACTTGAAAATTCCCCAAGCAGACAAAACTAGTTAAGCAAAACATAATTTAGCATATCCTATAACATAAGAAAACTTAACTTGGGTTGTTTCTTGTAAATGCCTCTGAAATTGATAAACAAAACCTAAGTTGCTTTTCAAAAATGGCACAAGATAATCACTTTGACCAATCCCTTGTCACTGGAAAAACCCCAGTGCCATAACTAATTATTATAAAGATTCATACTTTCCAATATACATATAAGCTGTCCTTTAACGACATGCCTCTGAACTTCATTTCACTGTTGCTTTGAAGACTTGCAGGTCATAAACTGTTCTATACACAATAATATTATTAACTATAATTTTATTGATTTTTTTAGCAGTTTCTGGATTTTAATATCATTGGAAGTTTTTGGTTTTTGTTTTTCTTTCCAGAACTTTGGGCTCCTTGATCCAAATCCTATCCATATTTCTTATCTTTTCCACTATGTTGTTACCTTAACACTCCAAGATATGTTTTGCACTTGATATTTTAGGCCACTTAGAACTCAAAATTTAATTCTCTTTTCCTTTAATTATTTCATTGTTTTTAGGGAATTATATTTCAGATACCAAAAATTTCCTTTTTTAACTGTACAATTTAATCTGATTCACTGAAATAATTCTAAATTTTTTTTTCAGCCTTTCATGTATCTCCCTCACAATCTTATTTCACTGGATGTATATAGTTTTTTCTACCTAAATTTCTTCACTCTAACAGATGAAACCTAAATGCATTGTCTTTTTTCTCTGTAGATTCACAGATCTTGTTGCTCCCCTTAAATGGTGGCTAGGTTTGGAAGGTGGAATTATACCTATTTCTAGGGATTGTAGTATAGATGCAGCAGATCACCCTGCTTAGGTACATGCAACAATTCCCACTGTTTCCTTGTTTCCTTGTCCTCTCAGCATTTGGACAATGAGGACATCTAGCCACCCAGGTTCTTCTTGGTCTCTTGGGAGCCAGAGATAAGGCACCATCATGGGGAAGTGTGGGTGGATGACAACTTTTCTCAGTGAGGAGTCCATAGATGTCTCTGAGCCAAACTGTTCTTGGGATTTAATTTTGTCTTTTCTTTTAGAGCATCCTCAAAAGTGACCTTTAGATGTTCAGATTGTGCTCAAAATATTTTTTTCTTTTGTTTTTTGTTTGTACTGAGGTTTAACTTTAAATAATAAGACAAAACAACAGAACTTTTTTTGGACTTAAAACCCATTACATATCCATAAGGAAAGAATTCTTGGCACTACATACCTTCTTAGTATCTACTTTCTCATTCCCCATCTCTTCACTTCTTCACTTACAGCTATGAACAAGTCACCTGGAAGTCTCAGTTTTCAGTTAAAATGACCCTGCATGTTTGTGGGGAGCCTGCCTCCTCCTCTCTCTCTCTGTCTGCCTCTCTGCCTACTTGTCTGCCAAATAAATAAATTAAATCTTTTTAAAAAAAAGTTCCCAGTTTGATCGAACCTATACCCAGTGTTGATTTTCATTAATTTAGATTCCCTCTATGTTTGGAAAAAATAGAAATAATCTTTTAGAAAATTTGCTGCTACCCAGATCTACCACAGCTCCAAACAAGGCAGCCTTCTCATCTGTGGGCCTGAGGGAGAATTCAAGAAGCCATTATAGCTACACACACCTTTGACATCTCACATATCACATTATCCTTATTTTTTTCTCCACAATAATCTCAATATCTGTCCTATTTCTTTTCCTTTTCCTCTGGTCATCCTGCCCATCTGTCAATCACATTGCAAACTCTTCATGACCTCTATATCTCATTCAACTTCTTGATATGATGGGTAATTCTAAATAGTCTTGTTGATGCTTTGACTTCCTGCCCTAGTTCCAAAAATGACCTTTCATTGTTCTCAGCATAATAATGATATAAAGCACCTCCAGCTTCCATTAGGTTTCTTAGCACTAACATCTCTTATTTAAAAATCCAACTTTCTTTTCCACTCAGAGATACTTTCCATCCTCTAAATTCACATTGTGTAAAAATTTTTGACTACTGGCAAATGTTTTGATTATTTTGAATGTGTTCAAAAATTTAATCACTGAATGTTGGTAAAATGATCAAATTTTTAAAAATTTACGTTTTAATCTATTTTTAAATGCAGAATATGCTCTTATTTAGAACTTGATAGAATAATCCATTGTTTAATATCCTGTTCAATGGAAAACAGCTGGATTTTGCCCCATGGCCCTTGGTTTTTAATACATGAATAGATTCTCCCAGCCTCTAGACTGCAAAATATATGGTCTATCTATGAAAGACATGGGATATCATTTTTCTTTCACCTTAAACAGTAAGAAGAATTATAGGGCCTAGCACAGGATTAACCTCTAGTGGAGGTCATGCATGAAAATTAAAATACCATTTTTCATTGTGCTGTTATACATTGCTATTAAAGCTGCAGAGAAGTTCTCATTACTTCTCTTCAAAAACATTGTAAATTTTATGAATGCCAGTATCGTTCCATGAATGCCAATACACTGATACTTTTACACTCTGAATTTTTCCCTTTCCTAGAACAAAGTGCAAATGCATCAAGCCTTGACCTACATATTATTACCCCCATCTAAGTATCCTTTCTTTAGAAGCTTTAATCCATAAAATATTTATGTCCTCACTATTTTGACAAAGCCACTAGTTCAGAAATGAATTGAGGACATCCATATACATTTCAATTTGACTACATCATGAATCAATGGCAATCTGCTTTGCACCCAGTGACATCATTTCAGTTGATAGTTTCTATCCCAAGAAATTGTTTTAGTTGATAAAATTAACCTGAATCCAGAACTTTTACTAATGATTCTAAGAATATCAAAGAACCCAGGGAACTACATTTTTTAGATTTTATTTATTTATTTGACAGACAGATATCACAAGTAGGCAAAGATGCAGGCATAGAGAGAGAGAGGAGGAGGAGGAAGCAGGCTCCCCACTGAGCAGAGAGCCCGAATGGGACTCGATCCCAGGACTCTTGGATCGTGACCTGAGCCAAAGGCAGAGGCTTTAACCCATTGAGCCACCCAGGCACCCCCCAGGGAACTACATTTAATAGTATATTTAAATTAAACCATTATTAAACTCACAATAGTATATCAAATTAAACCATTTAAAGTCTTCGGCTTTGTCTTAGTTTCACTCAAGGTGCCTAGGAAATAGAAAGCAATCTTTTCACATCCAATGCAGGGTATTAATTCAATATTTGCAAAGGACAGTGCCCAAAGCAGTTTTACAGTTACTTTCCCTTATCCACATTAAGGGTCTAAAGTTTGGGGTAAGAAAATATAGATGCATTTTGAGTTCCACCATGGGCAAAGAGAAGGGGAATGACTTTTCTCCATCTCAGGCCAAGTGAATGGGGCTCAATAAGCTCATGGAAAAAGCCTATCTTGTGTTCCTTAGAGCTGTAGGTCAGAGTTGACTGATGATGAATAGGAAATGAGAATCTAAAAGATAATCACTATAGCTATTCCATTGCTCTCCAAAAAGACCACCAAGAAGGGCAGAAAGAACTCAGCAGAAAGTAACTCAGGAGGGGACTGTGGTTTGTGTAGTGCTAAAAAAGAGATTAAAAACAAAAACAAAAACTAGGCAGATGGAGACTCCACTGACTGAGTTTAAAATCAGAAATTCATATCAAGTGATAAGTCTCAAAGTGTCCTTTAAAGTGCCTATTTAGAATATATGTCAAGCCCAGTGGAGCCAACGCCAGACAATTTAGTCCTCGAAAATTCATAAATGTTTCATCCTTTATTTCCACTTTTTCTCCTCCATTGCTCCTTCCCCACTTGCATTCAAACCAAAGAAACCAGAGGCAACTTCTGAATGGCAAACAGAGAAGCTCTCCATTTCAGGAGAGTAGTCTTTAGAAGGTCTGTGTTAGAGAGGGAAGCCATAAATTAAAAAGCTACAGGTATTTGATCATTATTCTAGACTGGACGCGGTAACTACTGAACTAAAACTGTTTGTGAATAAAAATCACCAAAAGTTTTTGATTACTTAAAAATAGCCAGAAATGGGGCACCTGTTAGTTCAGTTGGTTAAGCATCTCCCTTACAGTCAGGTCATGATGTCACGGTCCTGGGATGGAGTCCCACATCATGTTCTTTGCTAAGTGGGGAGTCTGCTTCTCCCTCTCACTCTCCCTCTTTAGGCTCCCTCCTCTTTTCTCTCTCTCTCAAATAAATAAATAGGTAAAATCTTTCCAAAAACTTGAATATCAGAAAAGTAAAGAATACTTACTTTCAGTATTAGTGTATCTCAGAAATGGTGTGCGACATACTTATACAAAACAAAAATTCATGTTTATCTAAAACATGGTATCTGGTATCTTGCATCTTTATCTGACAACCTTAACAAGGCCTGTTTCAGTGACTGGAGAAAGGCAAGAAATAGACTTCTGAAGGTCTGCTGTCATGAAATGTTGTGAGTGATCAGGAGGTGTTCAGGAAGAGAGCAGAGATCTGAAAGTAAAAATAAAAGTGGAAAGGAGAAAATTGTGAAACATGGTTAAAACATATAGCACATTCCCAAAATGTAGAAGGTAAATACAGCATTATTTAAAACTGAACAGGTTTTTTTAGAATAAAGAAGAGCAGTCAATGATAGTGAAGTCCTGGGGATGATGAGACAATGTTGTCCTACATTTTCTAAAAAAAACAAAACAAAACAAAACAAAAAAACAAAAACCACTCTGCCTACAGAAATCATGGAAGCCAAGGTTTACCTAGACCTTTGATAGATGAGCCCTGTCAGTATTCTGTTTTTCACTGTCTCTCAATGTCATGCTTACTCTTCCTTGTTTTTTGAACTGTGAATTTTATGCAACTAAAGTTTAGCTTGTGATTCGCTATAACCACTATTTTATGTTTTTTGTAGAGTTATACAGGTATCCATTCTCCCAAGATTTCTTTAGTTAAATTTCTTTCAGTTAAATTTTTTGTTCCCATATGCACTCTTAACTTATCCTTATGAACTTTATAAGATCACAGGCACACTGCCATTTTGTAAATTATGTTTCTATTAAATAAGTAAAGCTCCCAGAAAACAAACTTGCAATCAAAATTGAAATTTAATATTTAAATCATGTTACTTTGATTTATATTCAAGCACATATTTCTTTATCAGTGCACCTGTAAATCAACATTATGGAGACAGCTATCCAAGTGTAAGAACAACTGAATATGTATAAACCAAACTGTATTTGTAAATGTGTAGATTGAGGTAGTAAACACCTCTAATACCAGTTAGAAATCTGTCACTCACTATATATAGGGCAGGAAGTGAGCAGCAGATTTTTAGTAAATAGCTTAAGAATCTTAAAAATATCAGTGGTCCAAGAAAAGTTTGTGTTCCACACTGATAGGCTGGGTAGAATTTTTGATTATATATGTAGTATAGAAACATGCATGTCATGTCTTTCATAAATCCACACACAGCCATATTTACAATATGTGGTAAACCAGGAACAACCATTATTGATACTTAAAAGGTTCTGAAAAATCAGTGTTACATAACTATATTTTTAGGATATCATCCAAGAGCACTGTCTTTTTAATTTTTTCTTATGAAAATAAAGTATTTTTAGTATACTGGTTAAATGTATTTTTAGTATACTGCTCCATGACAAATAATTAGTATATTTTATTTTCTAGGATAGCATTATCTTGGAATTATCTGTACACAGCTAATACCGGGTTCAAAAAAACATTCTTGGCTAATGAGCTAATGATAGTCAAGCCTATGTCTGTCCCTCCTGACTCATGCTCAGGCTCATCTCTACCAGCCAGTCATTGGGCCCCTTCTGTCAATCTGATAATTCTCTTTTCAGAAAGAACTTGAAAACCTCTAAGTCAACTGCATGGCTCATGATCTCATAATGCTGAATTGCACCATGTTCCCAAAGAAACATCAAGAAAGCTCTTTTCATTAGCTTTAAACTATTTTATTAGAAAACAATGAAGAATATCATGATAAAATGATTATCTATAATGAAGAATATCATGATAAAATGACAAATGTTTCCTTTCAAATATAGACCATATACTTGAGTACAGAGGGTGGTATGGGGGTTATATACCAAGGGAGTATAAAGAGAGAAATCAGGAAGATAAACTGTTTCTTGGTTTATCTTTAGATTGTATTTGCTTGCTATAATCAGCATATTTTAATTTTAATTAAATACTTAAGAAAATGAGACATAAACAAATACAGAAAATAATAAAAGAAGCAGGGAATTTTCTTGGTCTGAGAGTCCTCTATTATAAGAAAACCTGAAAAGAGTTGCAGAAACTTAGCAAAGTACAAGGTTTTCTCAATTAAATCACAAAAAGAATTTCTAGGGGAACTTGCTAGGGTAGCAAGGCTTAGATAATCTGGATATCACTTCCTTATACTGTTTATATTTTTAAATCCTAAAAATGATACATAAAATTCATAATTTGCTCTGCTAAAATATTTTAAAATATCTATTTTTCACTTGCATATCTTAATCTATTCCAAGGGAAGACTCTCTTGCTAATTAGTATGACTGCCTGGATTCAATAACATTCATACATATTACTACCTAAAGGTAAAAAAGTTTTTTGTGTATTATTTTATAAATATTCTTTGACTACTACTAAAAATATCAGGGTTTTGTATCTATGCATTTTATCTAGGAAACCTTGATCTTTGAGACCTTGATGGTACAAATGATGTTGAGACTTCTGCTCTCTCTCTCTTTTTTTAAATTTAACATCTTCATATGAAAATGTTTCTGTTTTGATTCAGGATGAGGATGGGGATAAATGATTTTTAATTTTATATATTGTACCTTGACTTATATCACATTTAATATATATTTATATAATCCTTTCTTCTCTTTTCTATACTTTGGCATGAACTAGGAATTGCACAACGCTTTTCTAAAACACAGTATTGTTTGCCTCTCATCCTAATGAACAACAGCCTAGATTACTGAGGATCATGTATTATGGTGGTCTGAACACTAAATCCGAGTCTGTTTCATTGTAAGCCAGTTGGTTTTTAATCTTAAAAAAAAAAACAAAACCTAACTTGTGTAAGATAAACTTCAATATATGAAATGGAATATATTCCAGTAGAATGGAGGGAAGTTGCAAAGATATTTTTGATGGAACCCCCTTAAAGTCCAACTTTAGTCATGAAGCTGACTGACATTCTGTGTGTGTGTAAAACAAGAAATTGATTCTTGTACAGACAGTTCAATTCTCATTTGATTCTTATTGGGCAGCAGTAATAGCTTTGAAAAGAAGGAACTCTCAGGAGTAACTTAATATGTATAAATTTAAACACCACCAAACAAAGGCTCTATGTCACAACTCCTCGTTATTCTACTGAATATTTCCATTGAAATGAGATATTTCTCAGTGCCCTCTCAGTTGAATTGCAGATTTCATGATAGTGTAGCATAAAAGTTAGCTTAAGTTTAATCTATAATAGAGAAACCAAATTGATAGAGTGGACAAAGGGGTCTGGGAAGAACTTATTTTTTAGGATAAGAAATGTTCCTAAGGAAAAAAAAAAAGCACACTGTAAAGTAAGAGAGCTTAGGCAAATACATTCAGTTCAAGAATAATATACTAATGAGTGAGAGAGGGTCATTCTGAGCTTATCTTAACAGTCTGTCACAGCACTTATGAAGTCACAGTAGGGTAAAGGAGTTAAAATAGAAAAATTAAAAATTCAAGTGAAGTAGGCATTTAGAATAAGACATCAGAAGGTTATTTTCAAAAGTTTTGCCAGCAATTGGAGACAGGATTCTCTGTGCAGATATCAAAGACTTTCTACAGGTACAGAGCCAAAGATGATGACTACTGAGAAGGCAGCTCCAAGTTACCCCAATCTTATCACTGTATACAGCCTTCTGTGCAGTGTGGTTTGAAAGATTTTGGAAATAACCTGTATCTAAAATCCTTACTTCCAATTAAAAGCAATTAAGCATGATCAAGAAGAGTTGATAAGGCATTGCTTGCAATCCAGCAATTCCAGTCCTGGGTATATTCTGTGATTTCACTCCTTGAAAAAGGTCACTAAGTGACATTCACAAGAATGTTCACAGAAGTAATATTTGCAACAGAAAACACTGGAGAAAAATATATTTCATATATATTTAATGTATATATAAAACTTCATAATAATGACATATTTTATAATACTAAAAATGGAAGTCTGACAATCAGCACATTTAGCATTGAGTAACCAAAATATATATTTCTCTAACATCACCTTTCTTTCTGACTTTTAGAAAAAAATTCTCTTCTGGGATTCAGAATAGCCCTTTCAGTAAAAGAAATTCTCTTAAGCTGCCAATACCGCCCGGCATACTTCTAATCTTGACAACGGGCATAATCATAGTATAGTATAATGTGGCAAGTCTCAAAACCAAGTATCATTTTTATTCTTGCAGATGGAATAAATACTTATTGGGACTGGGGAAGGAGTTAATCTAGTGGACAAAAGCAGTGATCCGTTAGCTCACTTAATTCATTTCCCTATTCTACTTTAAGAAAGTTCTGACTTGTTATTGGGTCATAAAAACAAGGTTATTACTATTTGTTCCATACTTTCAAGTTCATTTTAATTAACTAGATTTTTTGAACATATTTTATTTTGCTTTATATACTTAAAAAATGAAGTTCTGGCGCGCGGTCTCTGGGCGCAAATGGGGGCTGCGGAGACCAGAGGGATTAAATGCTTTTCTATGAAGGCGCACTGAAGACTGGGGCCCCTAGCTCTCGGCTCCTCTGAACCGGAGATTGGGAGGCCGCCATTGTCATTCCCGTCCTCCGGAACTCTACGGAAAGCGTTCAGGGAACAAAACCTCCCGAAAGCGAACCTGAGAGGATTACTTAGCCCGGCCCCTGGTAAGGGTCGTGCAATTCCGCCTGGAGCAAAGACACTTGAGAATCACTACAACAGGCCCCTTCCCCAGAAGATCAAAGAAATCCAGCCAAAACCAAGTTCACTTAACAAGGAGAACAGCGGATTCTTATCTGGACAAAATGACAAGGCGGAAAAACTCACCACAAAAAAAAGAGGAGGAGACAGGACCGAAGGCTAGGGACCTAAACAATACAGACATTGGTAATATGTGAGATCTGGAATTCAGGACGACGATTCTCAAGGATCTAGCCGGGCTCAAAAAAGGCATGGAAGATATTAGAGAAACCCTGTCAGGAGAAATAAAAGCCCTTTTTGGAGAAATAAAAGATCTAAAGTCTAATCAAGTTGAAATAAAAAAAGCTATTAATGAGGTGCAATCAAAAATGGAGGCTCTTACTGCTAGGATAAATGAGGCAGAAGAAAGAATTAGTGATATAGAAGACCAAATGACAGAGAATAAAGAAGCTGAGCAAAAGAGAGACAAACAACTACTGGACCACGAGGGGAGAATTCGAGAGATAAGTGATGCCATAAGACGAAACAACATTAGAATAATTGGGATTCCAGAAGAAGAAGAAAGAGAAATAGGAGCAGAAGGTATACTGGAGAGGATAATTGTAGAGAATTTCCCTAATATAGCAAGGGGAACAAGCATCAAAATCCAGGAGGTGCAGAGAACACCCCTCAAAGTCAATAGGAATCGGTCCACACCCTGCCATCTAATAGTAAAATATACAAGTCTTAGCGACAAAGAGAAAATCCTGAAAGCAGCACAGGACAAGAAGTCTGTAACATACAATGGTGAAAATATTAGATTGGCAGGAGACTTATTCACAGAGACTTGGCAGGCCAGAAAGAACTGGCATGATATATTCAGAGCACTAAACGAGAAAAACATGCAGCCAAGAATACTTTATCCAGCTAGGATATCATTAAAAATAGAAGGAGAGATAAAAAGCTTCCAGGACAAACAAAACTGAAAGAGCTCGTAAACACCAAACCGGCTCTACAGGAAATATTGAAAGGGGTCCTCTAAGCAAAGAGAGACCCTAAAAGTATTACCAGAAAGGAACAGAGACATTATACAGTAACGATCACCATACAGGCAATACAATGGCACTAAATTCATATCTCTCAATAGTTACCCTGAATGTAAATGGGCTAAATGCCCCAATCAAAGGACATAGGATTTCAGAATGTATAAAAAAACAAAACCCATCCATATGCTGCCTACAAGAAACTCATTTTAGACCTGAAGACACCTCCATATTGAAAGTGAGGGTGTGGAAAACAATTTACCATGCTAATGGACATCAGAAGAAAGCTGGGGTGGCAATCCTTATATCAGATCAATTAGATTTTAAGCCAAAGACTATAATAAGAGATGAGGAAGGACACTACATCATACTCAAAGGGTCTGTCCAACAAGAAGATCTAACAATTTTAAATATCTATGCCCCTAACATGGGAGCAGCCAACTATATAAACCAATTCATAACAAAATCAAAGAAACACATTGACAAGAATACAATAATAGTTGGAGACTTTAACACACCCCTCACTGAAATGGACAGATCATCCAAGCAAAAGATCAACAAGGAAATAAAGGTCTTAAATGACACACTGGACCAGATGGACATCACAGATATATTCAGAACATTCCATCCCAAAGCAACAGAATACACATTCTTCTCTAGTGCCCATGGAACATTCTCCAGGGTAGATCACATCCTGGGTCATAAATGAGGTCTCAACAGGTATCAAAAGATTGGGATCATTCCCTGCATATTTTCAGACCACAATGCTCTGAAGCTAGAACTCAATCACAAGAGGAAATTTGGAAAGAGCACAAATACATGGAGACTCAATAGCATCCTTCTAAAGAATGAATGGGTCAACCAGGAAATTAAAGAAGAATTGAAAAAAAAAAACCATGGAAACAAATGATAATGAAAACACAATGGTCCAAAATCTGTGGGAAACAGCAAAGGCAGTCCTGAGAGGAAAATATATAGCGATACAAGCCTATCTCAAGAAACAGGAAAGGTCTCAAATACACAACCTAACCCTACACCTAAAGGAGCTTGAGAAAGAACAACAAAGAAAGCCTAAACCCAGCAGGAGAAGAGAAATCATAAAGATCAAAGCAGAAATCAATGAAATAGAAACCAAAAAAACAATAGAACAAATCAATGAAACTAGGAGCTGGTTCTTTGAAAGAATTAATAAGATTGATAAACCCCTGGCCAGACTTATCCAAAAGAAAAGAGAAAGGACCCAAATAAATAAAATCATGAATGAAAGAGGAGAGATCACAACCAACACCAAAGAAATACAAACAATCATAAGAACATATTATGAGCAACTCTATGCCAACAAATTTGACAATCTGGAAGAAATGGATGCTTTCCTAGAGACACATAAACTGCCAAAACTGAACCAGGAAGAAATAGAAAACCTGAATAGGCCCATAACCAGTAAGGAGATTGAAACAGTCATCAAAAATCTCCAAACAAACAAAAGCCCAGGGCCAGATGGCTTCCGAGGGGAATTCTACCAAACATTTAAAGAAGAATTAATTCCTATTCTCCTGAAACTGTTCCAAAAAATAGAAATGGAAGGAAAACTTCCAAACTCATTTTATGAGGCCAGCATCACCTTGATCCCCAAACCAGACAAGGATCCCATCAAAGAAGAGAATTACAGACCAATATCCTTGATGAACACAGATGCGAAAATTCTCACCAAAATACTAGCCAATAGGATCCAACAGTACATTAAAAGGATTATTCACCACAACCAAGTGGGATTTATTCCAGGATAGCAGGGTTGGTTCAACATCCGCAAATCAATCAATGTGATACAGTACATTAACAAAAGAAAGAACAAGAACCATATGATACTCTCAATAGATGCTGAAAAAGCATTTGACAAAGTGCAACATCCCTTCCTAATCAAAACTCTTCAAAGTGTAGGGATAGAAGACACATACCTCAATATTATCAAAGCCATCTATGAAAAACCCACTTCAAGTATTATTCTCAATGGAGAAAAACTGAGAGCTTTTCCGTTAAGGTCAGGAACACGGCAGGGATGTCTGTTATCACCACTGCTATTCAACATAGTACTAGAAGTCCTAGCCTCAGCAATCAGACAACAAAAAGAATTTAAAGGCATCCAAATCGGCAAAGAAGAAGTCAAACTATTGCTCTTTGCAGATGATATGATACTATATGTGGAAAACCCAAAAGGCTTCACTCCAAAACTGCTAGAGCTTGTACAGGAATTCAGTAAAGTGTCAGGATATAAAATCAATGCACAGAAATCAGTTGCATTTCTTTACACCAACAACAAGACAGAAGAAAGAGAAATTAAGGAGTCAATCCCATTTACAATTACACCCAAAACCAGAAGATACCTAGGAATAAACCTAACCAAAGAGGCAAAGAATCTATACTCAGAGAACTATAAAGTACTCATGAAAGAAACTGAGGAAGACACAAAGAAATGGAAAAATGTTCCATGCTCATGGATTGGAAGAATAAATATTGTGAAAATGTCTATGCTACCTAAAGCTATCTACACATTCAATGCAATGCCTCTCAAAATCCCATCCAATTTTTTCAAAGAAATGGAACAAATAATCCTAAAATTTATATGGAACCAGAAAAGACCTCGAATAGCCAAAGGAATATTGAAAAAGAAAACCAAAGTTGGTGGCATCACAATTCCAGACTTCAAGCTCTACTACAAAGCTGTCATCATTAAGACAGTATGGTACTGGCACAAAAACAGACACATAGATCAATGGAACAGAATAGAGGGCCCAGAAATAGACCCTCAACTCTATGGTCAACTAATATACGATAAAGCAGGAAAGAACATCCAATGGAAAAAAGACAGCCTCTTCAACAAATGTTGTTGGGAAAATTGGACAGCCACATGCAGAAAAATGAAATTGGACCATTTCCTTACACCACACATGAAAATAGACTCAAAATGGATGAAGGACCTCAATGTGAGAAAGGAATCCATCAAAATCCTTGAGGAGAACACAGCAGCAACCTCTTCGACCTCAGCTGCAGCTAATTCTTCCTAGGAACAACGCCAAAGGCAAGGGAAGCAAGGGAAAAAATGAACTATTGGGACTTCATCAAGATCAAAAGCTTTTGCACAGCAAAGGAAACAGTCAACAAAACCAAAAGACAACTGACAGAGTGGGAAAAGATATTTGCAAACGACATATCAGATAAAGGGCTAGTATCCAAAATCTACAAAGAGCTTAGCAAACTCAACACCCAAAGAACAAATAATCCAATCAAGAAATGGGCAGAGGACATGAACAGACATTTCTGCAAAGAAGACATCCAGATGGCCAACAGACACATGAAAAAGTGCTCCACATCACTGGGCATCAGGGAAATACAAATCAAAACCACAATGAGATACCACCTCACACCAGTCAGAATGGCTAAAATGAACAAGTCTGGGAATGACAGATGCTGGCAAGGATGTGGAGAAAGGGGAACCCTCTTCCACTGTTGGTGGGAATGCAAGCTGGTGCAACCACTCTGGAAAACAGCATGGAGGTTTCTCAAAAAATTGAAAATAGAGCTACCTTATGACCCAGCAATTGCACTACTGGGTATTTACCCTAAAGATACAAACGTAGTGATCCAAAGGGGCACGTGTACCCGAATGTTTATAGCAGCAATGTCCACAAAAGCCAAGTTATGGAAAGAACCTAGATGTCCATCAACAGATGAATGCATAAAGAAGAGTGCCATATATATATACAATGGAATACTATGCAGCCATCAAAAGAAATGAAATCTTACCATTTGCAACAACATGGATGGAACTAGAGCATATTATGCTTAGCGAAATAAGTCAACTGGAGAAAGACAACTATCACATGATCTCCCTGATATGAGGAAGTGGAGATGCAACGGGGGTGGGAGTTAAGGTGGTAGGAAAAGTAAAAATGAAACAAGATGGGATCGGGAGGGAAACAAACCAAAAGAGACTCTTAATGTCATAAAACAAACTGAGGGGGGTAGGGGGGAGAGGGGTTGGGAGAGGGTGGTGGGGTTACATTATATGTTTAAATAAAGCTTTAATAAAAAAAAATGAATTTCTACCTGTAGTTAATCCAATAAAACATACTAGTGTACTATGCTTATACATTATATGTACATTATAATTTTCAACATGTTTCATCTTACCAAGTTTGAAGTAAGATTTTTCCCTCTGCAAAAATACCATATATATCATATATTACTACACTGCAGTATGGTTTGTCGAAGTATTTATATGGCTTACCAGGATTTAGTTTAAGTACTCTTGCACCAGTAAAATATCCCTTCTATATATTATATATTTAACAAACAATACAGCAAACTTAAAAAACTGTCACTCTCTTTAAGACTGGAACCTATGAAAAGTTAAAAGATTTGAATGTCTAGTCTTTCTAAATGATCACCTAACTATATTCATGAATATATGAATATTAATAACATAAAATTTATATAATAACTGCTCTGAGATAAGCACTAGATTTACATGTGCAGCTAAAGCTTAACAAACTATGGACAGGTACTATTGCTTTCCCCATTTTACAAGGAGGATATTAGAGTACAGACAAGCTGAGTAGTTTGTCCTGGTCATAAAGCTAATAGGGCTGGGATTCAATACTAAGTGTTTTATATCCAGAGTCCATGCATATAACCACTAGGCTACTTATAGCTTTGTTTTTGTTTTGTTTTCGTTTCAACTCATTATGATCTCTGGCCTTGGACAGGAGGATGATGGTGGTAATTTTTAAATAAAAGGTAAAAGAATCAAGTAGCTAAAACAAATATCCTATAAGGAAACAGATCCCATTATGGTAAAAAAAAAAAAAAAGTTATAAAGAGTATGATGGGACTGAGCAACCATCCAGTGGGTGAGAAATAGACAAATGGTAATTTCCTTTAGACTCACTGTACTTTACCTGTGAGTTCTATTTGCCCTCACACAGAGAAGTGACCAGTCAATATCTTTTCTCTCAATAATAGCACTGTTTACATCTGTCCTTAGCAATGGTACATTCAGTTACAACATTGATGAATAAAGGAAAATGTTTTATTCTGTCTTTTTTTATAGGAATATATGTTTCCCACAAATATGTTACCAAAATATAAATGATAGGATATTTTAAGTTAATTATATTTAACATTGTATAAATGTTTTATTTCATTTACTACTTTCTATTTGTAAGCTTATTTATACCATATTACTCACATCATCACTACATTGTACACTGTCTGCAAGCACTCACTGAAAATATTGTATCCCTGCAAATTATTTCTTTAATCCACATTTTTGTGGGAAGAGTGAAATATATGAATAAATGTAGTAACCTGATATGTTTATAATGACCTAAACCTTCTGTTTCTGATCTGCTAAGACACAATTGTACAAGAGAACTAATTGCATTGTGACTCTTGTCTTGTTCTTATCTCATCCCTCCCACAAAAATGTTTGTTACTTGAGGACAAGAATTATATCTTATGCATTTTTCCACTTTAAATGTCCATCAGAATGTTTGGTGTAATACAAGCACAAAATAAGTGAGTAAAGTCAGTATGAAAAATTGCTTTAATACCACTCTATAAAATTGTGCTTTTGAAAACATTCTAAGCCTTTCTGACACATTTCTAACTAGCCTTTTCTATAAAATTTAATCTTTCTGTGTGATTTCTACTTTTAGCAGAATTTCTATTACCTGTATTAAACTCAGATTCAGTTTCTTTTTACTATTAACAACATTTATTGGAAGTGATCCAATATATTCAACCCTCAGAGGTTATAAAAGATCAATAAAGGATAAATGATAAAAGTTAACGAAAATTAAGAAGGAAAGCAAAACAAGACACCATAGCATGGTGTTAAGAATTGAACAAAACTAGGGGCGCTTGAGTGGCTCAGTGGGTTAAAGCCTCTGCCTTCCACTCAGGTTATGATCTGAGGGTCCTGGGATCCATCCCCGCATCGGGCTCTCTGCTCAGCCAGGGAGCCGCTTCCCCTCTCTCTCTGCCTGCCTCTCTGCCTACTTGTGCTCTATCAAATAAATAAATAAATAAATATTAAAAAAAAAAGAATTGAACAAAACTAGATTTAAATCCTACATAGAAACAATCTAGGTGATTTTGGGTAGGTTAATTAACCTTTCTAATTATTAGTTTCTAAATCCAGAAAAGAAAACTACTATTTATTTCATAAAGGTCATTTTGAGGGTTAAACACCAAATATACCAGTATGGTGGCTTGCTGTACTATAGATACTCACCTACAGGTTTTCATTATCATTGTTTTTGATTATTATTATGCTATTAATTATAATAAAAATTATCAATAGCTATTGGTAATAAAATATCAATAATTTTATTAGTATATTGACATGATTTTGATTACATAAATATTAGTAATGTTATAATAATTATCAATAATAAATATGCTAGTCCACACCTGTTTCTATCCTTTTACTTATCAGTAACCTATTGTCAAAATATTAATTTACAAACCAAGACAAGAAATCAAAGAGCATTTACTTTACCAAATTCATTTCTTATCTTTTACTTCCCCATGCTTCAATATTCTAAAGTTTTATATAGAATTAATTGAATTAAATTAGCTCTTCAATACTTTACTATTATTATTATTACTGTTATTTTAGTTTCTTGGATCTGTAGCTAAAATATGACTGTGTGTATGAAATTGTATGCAATGTAAAAGGGCTTTCTCAAAAGACATACAGCAGATGCTTCAAAAAGATTTTTATTTCTAAAAGACAAACTTCTATGTGTAAAATTATCATCCTGAATTTCAATTTACTTTGGGTTGAAATACAAAGGCAGTTTGGTATTCTCATAATTATCTGACTTAAAAGGCTGACAAATTTTGTTTTGAAGAGATCTTTTCTTTTTCCTTGAAAGCAACAGAAAGATTCTAAAAAAGTACAATGATACAGCAGGTATTTTAGCCAACATTCTATGCAAATAGTATCATTATTATAAATTTTAATATAGTTTGTTAAAGTGAATATTGACATGTAAAAAGGGAGTAAATGAAAAGAATAAAAAAATGTATAAAACAGCTAGAGACTGTGGGAATTATGGTATCTGGGGAGAAACATCTGAACACCTATGGTTGGCTGTGTCTAGGCATCTGGCTGAGTCTTACTGTTGAAACATGGTAGATACTTAACCACTAGCTTTATTCATTGGGTCTACACATAATATTGTAGCTTCCACCTTACCAGATACCCTCTTATATAAGTATATATTCTATCTATTAGAGAAATTTTCATAAAGAAAGGTAAAAACCATAAACTATAAGGATTAAAGGTTAGAGTGGGAGATAAACATGTGAGAGAGTCATAAGTGAATTCAAGGTGCCTTGATGGCTCAGCTGGTTAAGCATTTGACTCTTGATTTTGGTTCAAGTCATGTCAGTGTTTTGAGATGGAGTCATACATCAGGCTTCATGCTGGGCATGGAGCTTGCCTAAGATTCTCTTTCTCCCACTCCCTCTGCCCCTCTCGATCTAGAAGAGGAAAAAAAAAAGAAAAAAAGAGAGAAAGAGAAAGTAAAAGAATAGAAAAGCAAAGCAAAGAAAAGAAAAAAGTGACTTCAGATCAATAAAGAAAAAACTACAAATAGAAAATTTTATTTTAATTTTTTTTTTTAGATTTTGTTTGTTTGTTTGTTTATTTGACACAGAGAGAGAAAGAGAAAGAGGGAGCAAACCAGCAGGGGGAGTGGCAGGCAGAGGGAGAAATTGGCTCCCAGCTGGGCAAGGAGCCCCATGTGGGACTCATCCCAGGACCCTGGGATCACGACCTGAGCTGAAGGCAGATGATTAACCGATTAATCCACCTGGGTGCCCCAAAGAGGAGAAAAATTTAAAGCTGACAATATAAAAAGAAAGAAAATAAATTTTTCTTTCCTCAAAGTGAAAGGATTTTTAATTTAATCCTTATTTTTTTTTTTTTAGGAGAAGGACAACTCCATTGAGCTCTGACTAGATAATTACAGAATAACTTCCAGATTTCTGCAAAACAGGAAAGATATTAGAATTCATCAAAAGCATTAGAAAAAGCAAAATCTTGCTGTGTCAAGAATTAGAAGCCTCTCACCTTCTGCTTCCCTTCTCAGCCAGTCTTAGCAAAGAAATGACTCACAGGGCCAACAATATGGTGGCACTTAGTAGAAAGAAGAAAAAGAAGACCGTCAGCTTTGTATCAGCAACTGTGTTAATGTATTTTTAAATCAAATGTGTTAATTTAATACTTTGCCAGTAAAGTTCACACACACAAAAAAAATCTTGTTTAAAGATACTAGCTTGTTTAAGGTAAAAAAGTTTTCCTGAATATAAAATACACTGAAGAAATTATGACATTTATAAAAATTTTATTTGGGGCTTCTTGAATCAGCAAGATGGTTACAAGGTACTATGTATAAATCACTTCAGTTTGTCTTTCCAGATAAGCTTTATTTTTATTATTTATTTATTTATTTTTGAGAGAGAGAGAGAGAGAGAGAATATCAAGCAGTCTCCATGCCCATGTGGAGCTCCATTTCAGGAAACCGAGATCATGATCTGAGCAAAAATCAAGAGTCAGATGCTTAACCAACTGAGCCGCTCATGCATCTCATTTCCAGATAAGCATTTTTATATCAAGCTGGAAAAAAACTTTTTTTTTTCAAAAGGTTTTGAAAAACTTTTTTCTAACTAGTATTCCATGGAATATGATCCACAAGATATTCTGGCTAAAAATGTATTCTGTGTCAAAATCACTTTGGGGAAGATGCACACTAGATCCCCCCATTTGGATATTTGCTATCACTAAAAGCATACCTAAGTTTCTATTGTAAGTGAATGAATTTAATTTAGAATTTTCCAAGTCTCTTTAAACATAAGCTCTTTCTCTCTTGCAGAAGGCAAGATTATAGGGGAGATGGTAATTGAGTCTTAACAGTCTTGAAGGGTAAAGAATATCAAGGGTAGCATTTCAGAAGGAACTATCCTACAAAGAGTTATGATAATGTCACTGTGATTTAGTAAACAGCAATCAATTCAATGCGGCTTGAGCAGAGAGGTGGTGTTTGAGTATATATATGGAAAATTGTCACGAAATGAAAAAGCTGTTAGAGATGAGGTTCTTTCATGAGGGACCTTATATATCACATTCATGATGATTGATTCATCCTTCAAATAGTTAAGAGCTAGTAAAGGAGTTGCCAGTTATTTTCATGCTCTATCTGTATGTTTGGACAATTGTCCCAATAACATGTAATATAGATCAGAAGATGATACCGGCGGTAGAGACACTAGTTTGGAGGCTATTGTCCTTACAGCAACTAAGTTCAGTTACTAATTTATGAGAACAGAAATAAAGAAATTGAAAGATATTCAAAGAAGTTAAAAGAAAAATGTTGCTGAACCTCATGTCCACTTCTCAGTAAAGCAGTTGTCAAGGTTATCTGGACTGTGAAGAAAGTTGGGGTAGAATCACAACTAGTGATGGGTCTTTCAAGAGGTTACCTGTATATGTTATTTTAAAATTTTGCCTACTAGTTTAAAATTTGATTTAAAATTAAAAAGCAATTTTTACTTAGGTGTTAATTTCTGGATAAAAAATAAATCTGCTTAGATAATTATCAGGTATACTTACCATGAGATCAAGTTAAACTTTTTTACTGACAAGTTTTTAATTTTTTCATACCAAATATTTTCATCTCATTATTGTATTAAAACATCTTTGTGTACTTACTGATTAGCTATATTCTCAAGTTTAAAAGTTCACTTGACTTGGGGTGTCTGGATGGCATTGTTAGTTAAGTGTCTTGATCTTGGTTTCAGCTTGGATTGTGATCTCAGAGTCCTGATGGCAAGGTCATGAGTTTGACCCCTCCAGTGGGCTCTGTGCTCAGCAAAGAGTATGCTTAAGTTTCTCTCTCTCCCCCTCTTCCCCTCTCCTCAGTGTGTGTGCTCCTTCTATCTCTAACTCTCTCAATGTCTCTAAAATAGATCAATAAATCTTAAAATTTCACTCGTATTCAACACTTTATCTTATCTTTCTATCTTGGTTTATCTGTGCACAAAGTGTTTAGTTACCTTGATTATAAGAAAATCAGCTCTTAATTATCTACCATGAAAAAGGAAATAACATGGACCATTGGCTCTAAAATAACAAAAACACCCATACTAGTTTGTATATATTTCCTCCAATATGAATTATTTCTTGGCAGAACTACTAACAAGTAGACATATATTAAGTTTTCCTCCCAATTTAATAAAAACAAGCAACCTAAAATGTAAGATGCCTTTGTAAGCCACATTTCTTATGATCAGTCCAAGGCTAGAAACAAACAGACAATACCTCTGAAATGGTTGGGTTCTAAATATCCAATATTGCTCTATTTATAGTGAGAAATTATACTATTTTGCTTCCACACTTGAGAACTTCAGGAGAAGAGTAGTGAAAGAATATAAATTGATCTTCACTGAACCTACCCATAGAGCCAGCTTCTTTAATTTGAAATATTCATAGAATATGTGTGCAATAACCATGTCTAGCCCTAATATATTTCAAGAGATACAGCTACTTATTAAGGCACAGAATTCTGCCAGTCTACTCTGTTTGAAAGTAGGTCATAATTAAAATGTAATCACTTACTTTCACTGGAATTCCTGCTTAAGCTTAAGAGTCAGAATCAAACAAAATTATATTAAGAAGTACTTCTATAACAGCAGGAGAAATTTGTCTTCCTTTTGAACTGACTTCTAGTTTACTCTTCAGTATCATTTTTTTCCATGGCTGTTTTTCTTATTAACCAAAAATATGGTATAAGACTCACAGAGTTGAATGACTCATTTAGGCATGGATGTTACTTATGCCCATTTTTAGGCACTTTCTATTAAGGTTTTTTCTTGTAAAAGCTAATTAATAATGCTTTAACTTAATTTACATTAGTTTTGAAAGATACTTGGCCATTGATAGTAGAATATGCACTTATATTTTGGAGGAGTGAATCTGAGGAAAATTGAAAGGATAAATAAAATTTGAATTTTTTATCAATCAGCTCCTAGACATTTAAATAAAATTATATGCAAATGATTTTAAATTAGATTTGATAATATATAAACAGAAAAAATATAAGATTAACTTTTAATCCAAGTAATAGCTGTGCAGTACAACCTAAATCTTGTGGGAAAAAAAAAAAAACTTTGTGAAGTTCCCTATCTTAATTTCAGGAAATTATTCACTAAGAGAATAGGATTCCTATTTAATTAATTAATTAATTTTGATTCCTTTTTAATTTGTAAGAAATTTCTATCTTACTAGGATTATAAAATCTATTAATACAAAATCTGTAGTCATCAACCAAGATAGAGTAACAAGTATTAAAGTTTTCCTTCCATCCTAAACAACTTTAAAAACAATATATATGGGGTCACCTGACTGCCTCAGTTGGTAGAACACGTGAGTCTTGATCTCAGGTTTGTGAGTTCAAGGCCCACATTCAGTGTAGAGATTACTTAAAAAAAAAAAATCTTTAAAAAAGAAACAAGAAAACCTCAAAATGTATGCATATAATAATGTGTATATAACATTATGTATAAAACAATGGTTTTCAGATAGCACAGCACTGATTCTTGAGAGAAGGATAGCAAACAAGATGAGCCACAAAAATCACAGCAGCTTATTAATGGTAATGAAGGCAATGTCTTCATTGGCTGACTGTCAATGGCTGAATGTCAGGCTGAGTGAAATGCAACAGAGCCTAAAGGTTTAGCTAAATTTAAAAAGCAAAAACTAAAGAATACACAGTTCAGAATTGAGCTAGTTTGTTGCTCTGTATAAACGAGCACTCTTGGGGACTTTTATTAAAATGGTTATTAGAATTAATGATCAAAGAGCAGTTTGCTGGCCTCTGGGTGCTGAATACTTGAACCTGGATTAACATAAGACGCACAATGAGTACTTACTCTAATTCAACTGAGAACATCACGGGAGGAATAAACATTCAATCTATGGAATTGAGTTAAAGGAAGAAAATGCCATATTTATAATAAAAATGGGGACTATGTCATCTCATCTCTTGATCTGAAATGGAGTATGCCCACTGAATCAACAGAAATGTTGTCAGTGCAAGCCTTCTTAGATGTCTGGTAGTTCCTGAAGTTAGTGGAATAACTGAAAATCTGTGATCATGCAATGGTCATAATAGTGTTCCAAGCAACAGAAATCTAAAAAGGGGGGCACCTGGGTGGCACAGTGGGTTAAGTGTCAGACTTGATTTTGGCTCAGGTCATAATCTCAGGTTGTGAGATTGAGCACCCCCCCACACATTGGGCTCCACATCTGCTCAAGTCTCTCTTCCTCACCCTCTGTCCCTCCTTTTGTGTGCTCTCTCTCTCAATTAAATAATTAAATATTTAAAAAAGAAAGAAAAGCTAGAAAGAAAATTTATAAAAATTCTAGCTTTTTGCTATTTTAAATATCATTCAGATGAACTACCCTCTCCAAATTCCCTATTATGATTGTATAATATGGGTAATATCAGCTCTAAAATCCTGTCAAGATCACCATATGATTAGAAAATATGGGAAGCCAGGAATGTTTCCTGCAGATTCTTTCCTTAAAGGAGTATTACCTCTCTGTCATATTTGGGATGTATATATAGCAATCTAGTCTTGTAGTGGCATGAGGATGGTTCTGTTTGTGTGGATAAATAAGTGTGTTTGCTGGGGTTCTTAGACTTCATTTAAAGCAAGTAAATTACTGGTACTTATGGGATAAATATAATTCTGAAAAATTTTTTTAAAAATACTTTGGATTGCCAGAAGAAAAAACAGTAAGGAAAATGAAAGGAAAATTTAATCATCAAAAACTCTGTGTCTTTCGTAGAACCCTCTGCCTTCTTTCCTGACTGCCCCTGTTCCTTCTCCTCGCCTGTATCTCTTTATCCCTCCCTTCCTCAAATGGACTTTGGTGATCAGTGAGATGATGATCTTTAAGCAGGTGGTTTACTCCATTAGTGGATTTCTCTGTGAAGAAGAATGAGGGTGCTACTTCTTTGGCTGGTAATGAGTTACCTATTCTGTTTAAGGCAAAGCGGTATGTGCCTTGTGGCCCAGTCCCAAGTCCACTTCAGGTCCTAGCCCAATTCTACCTTCAAGAGGCCCTTATAAGGCACACATCATGAAGACAGTAAAGCAGACATGATAAAGAGAACCCCGATTAGAGAAAAATTGAGAATTACAGAAAAGATTACATCCTTGTGTGAAGACAATAGGATAGAGAGAATAGCTGCACTCATCACTTGGAAAAAGAGACAAACTGATGTTAAGCTATTGAACAAAGGAAAACCAAAATGTCATACAATTTATCATCTCTCAATGTAAGGAAAACCAGTCTTCCAATTTGTATTACCTTTAAAAAGTCACTCAGGACTCCCAGTCATCTACATACCTTCCATGCCAGCTGATATTACTCATTTAAGGGCTTCTTTTCCCAGTACCCCAGAACTTTGCTTAAGTACTGCCAAGCATGTTTCCAATTTGCAACACCAGTCATGGAGAGGTGCAATAGCTCATTCATGGAGTTCTGATAACAGTAAAGTTTATCCTTTGATGGAGTAAGTATGTCAGGGTCCAGATTACCACATCAAAGAATATAGACAGTGGCCAAGGGAAACTGATGATCCATTATCCTCCACAACTATAGAAAAACCTGTCTTCATTAATTTTTTATAACAGAGTAAATGTAACTAATATGCATCTAAGTAGTCAAGTAAATGTAACTAATATGCATCTAAGTAGTAAGTCAGACAGAATTATTTTGCAAACTGGTTTGGTTGGAAAGATAGTGTAGAAAAGAAAAAAAATCTAATTAGTAGACAAACAGAAATCTTGCATTTACAAACAGAAACTGTAAAAAAAAAAAATTTAACATCACTTGATTACTTTGGGATGTAAGTTTTCTGCAGGCCCAGTATAGATCAACAAAACGGAATACCTGTTATTCATGGAGATTTGGTAGACTGTTATAATAGTGTAAAAAAATAGTATGAATACTGATTTCTATTATATGCAAAAAAATGTTCTTTACAGAGGTTAGTTCTCAATAGCTAAAATAATTAGAGATATACAAATTAAACAGTGGAAGCTAAATTTATACCCTTCAATGGATGCTTTGTAATACGACTTTGACACTTGATGATGGCAGTAGATGTTTTTGTGTTTTGCATTTGGAAAAAAATTATCATAGAAGACAAAATAATTACCAAAGCATCTAAACTGTCATATAAATATGATACTACTTATGTGATTGACTAAAACTTAGCAGAAATTTATTAGACCTTGCAAGGAACTCTCTTAATTAAAAATTTTATCGGTCTCTAGAGTTAAACTAGTCTTTAAAATTAGATTAGATAAGACTTCATAAGGAAACTACCAAATAATATTTAAATCACTAATCATTTGAAAATGTAAGCAATAATGACACAACAATTTGTAAAATTAATCTATGACTAAGAAAATATTTGCATATTGTTAACCAACAATCTGATTTAAATCTTCAACAAAATATTAGCAAACTGAATTCAACAATGTGTTAAAAGGAACATACACCACAATCAAATGGAATTTATTTAAAGTAAAAAAGGATGGTTCAAAATCTGCAAATCAATCAATGTGATACTGCACATTAACAGAATAAAAGATTTTAAAAAGTTAAAAATCATAGGATCATCTCTATATGCAGAAGAAGCATTTGACAAAATTCAAACATCCATTTACAATAAAAACTCTCAATTAAGTGGGTATAGAAGGAATGTACTGGGGCACCTGATCTTTCAGTCAGTTGAGCAACGAACTCTTGATTTCAGGTCAGGTCATGATCTCAGGGTTATAAGATCAGCCCTGCATTGGGCACCACATTGTGTGTAGAGCCTGCTTGATATTCTCTCTCTCTCTCTCTCTCCCTTTGCCCTTCCCCACTGTGTACACTCTTCCAATCTCTCTCTCAAAAAAAAAAAAAAAAAAAAAGACTGTACCTCAACATAATAAAGGTCATATATGACAAATTCATAGCTAACATCAATTAGGTAAGAAAAAGAAATAAAAGGCGTCTAAATTGGAAAGGAAGACGTAAAACTGTCACTATCTGCATAAGACATGATACTCTCTACTATATACAGAAAACCCTAAAAAATCCCACCAAAGAATATATTATATACATATATAGAATTAATAAATGAATTCAGTAAAGTCAAAGGATACAAAATTAACATACAGGAATTAATTGCACTTAATTAATTAATTAATTGCACTTAATCTCACTTACAAGTGCATCAAAAAGAACAAAATAACTAAAAATAAATTTAACAAAGAAGGTACTCTCTACCATGCCCATGTGGGGCTCCAGACCTGTACTCTGAAAAAGTAGGAGACATTGATAAAAGAAACTGAAGATGACATAAATAAATGAAAAGATTTTCTGTGTTCATGGATTAAAGGAATTACTATTGTTAAACAATCCATACTCCACAGCAATCTGCAGATTTACTGAAATCCCCAGGAAAATACCAATGGCATTTTTCACAGACAGAACAAGTAAACATAACATTTGCATAAAACCACAAAAGACCCTGAGTAGGGAAAGTAATCTTGTGATAGAAGAACAAAGCTGGAGGTAACTTACTCCCTGATTTCAAAAAAGCCAAAGTCAAAATAATTACTTTGTACAGACATATAGATTAAGGAAACAAAAAAAAAAAAAAAAAAGAGAGATCCCAGAAATAAGCCCATGCATACCTGGGCAATTAACCTATTACATAGGAGGTAAGAATATACAATGAGGAAAAGAGTTTTGTGGAGTTACACATAAAAGAATGAAACCAGACCCCTATTTTATACCATATACAAAATAAATTTGAAATGGAAAGACTTAAATATAAGACCTGAAACCATAAAACTCCCAGCAGAGAACATTGGCAGTAAGGTCTTTGACAGAAGTCTTAGCAATATTTCTTTTGTACCAGTTTCCTCAGGCAAAGACAACAAAAACAAAAATAAACAAATGAGATTGCATCAAACTAAAATATTTTTGCACAGTGAAAAAAAATCAACAAAACAAAAATGCACCCTACTGAATGACAGAAAATATTTGCAAATCATACATCCAGAAAGGAGTTAATATCTGAAATTTTATATATTTCAGATATCTGAAATATCTAAATATGTAACTTACAGAATTCATACCATAAGAACAAACAACCTGATTAAAAAATGAACATGAGCTTGAATAATTTTTTCCAAAAAGACATACAGATGACCAACAGGCATATGAAAGGTGCTCAATGTCACTAATCATCAGGGAAATGCAAGTCAAAACCACAATGAAGTATCACCTCATACCTATCAGACTGGGTATTATCAAAAAGACAAAAAATAATGAGTGTTGACAATAATGTGGAGAAAAAGGAACCTTTGTATACTTAGTGAGGAGTAAATTGGCACAGCCACTGTGGAAAACAATATGAAGTTTCTTCAAAACATTTTTTTTTTAAGATTTTATTTATTTATTTGTTAGAGAGAGAGAGAGCACAGGCAGACAGAATGGCAGGCAGAGGGAGAAGCAGGCTCCCTGCGGAGCAAGGAGCCCGATGTGGGACTCGATCCCAGGACGCTGGGATCATGACCTGAGCCGAAGGCAGCCGCTTAACCAACTGAGCCACCCAGGCGTCCCTCTTCAAAACATTTTAAATAGAACTCCTATATAATCCAGCTATTCCAGCTGTGTTTATCTAAACGAAACAAAACATCAGTTGGAAGGGACATATGCCTCCTTTGTTCATTGTAGCATTACTTGCAATGGCCAAAATATGGAGGTAACCTAGGTGTCTATCCATAAATGAATGGATAAAGATGAGGTGTGTGTGTGTGTGTGTGTGTGTGTGTGTGTGTGTATTAACCATCCACAAAAAAAGAATAAAATATTGATGGAACTAGAGGGTATTATGCTAGTGAAATAAATCAGACAGACACAGAGAAATACCATATGATTTCCTTTATATGTGGAATCTAAAAAACAAGACAAACAAAATATAAACAGACCCGAAGACACAGAAAACAAACTGCAGGATAGGGTTCAGTGTGGGCTAAGTAAGTGAAGGGGATTAAAGGATACAAACTTCAAGTTATATAATGATTAAGTCATGGGATGTAAAGTACAGCATAGAGAATATAATCAGTAACATTGTAATGATGTATGGTGACAGATGGTAACTAGCCTTGTATGGATATAATTTAGCAATATATAAAATATGTCAGATCACTATTATGTACATCTTAAACTAATAGGCTATGGTATGTCAATTACAATTCAATTTAAAAAAGAATTTGACTTAAACATACACCATTGGTATGATATATTCAAAGGTTATTCCTCCAAGGCAAATAATGCACTTTTTTAAAAAAAATTCAGTACTTCTGTTACTTTACAGTAATTCTGATCATTACTATGCTTTGGTATGGACTTACTGGATATTTAGATAGCTGCAACATCCCTAAAGACTTAGGAATGATCTCCTTGAAATGTAATTATCAAGAAAGATAGTGCCCCTATTCTCAGTTTCTGTGGGCATATAGGAGCCTAATTTCCAAAGGAGCCTAGCTCCAAGTTTCAAAATTACCACTTTTCATGTAGATATGAGAAGTTTATTTTTTCTTTGGATAAATGAATTAGCTAGCACAAGTGATCACTCCAACTGACAAGTAAATTGAGGACAAACTGTATTTGATAATTAGTGCTATTGAGTCCTCTTATCTGAGGACTAGTTATGAGAGCTTCTATATAATAGATTGTATCTGCTTGGCTATATAAAAGGTGGTATTTCTTTCTGTCTATATTTGCAATTTCTTAGCAGATTTTCTTAGATGTGCATAACATTCTGTTTCAATTCTTATATAATAATAAGACTGTTTTCTCTCTTCAGCCTTTGTAAAGCAGTTTTCTGGATTGTAAAGAGATGCTTTTTTAAAATTATATTTTGCCAACTCCTCCAAATATTTAGATATTAAACACCTCCTAAATAACCTATGGGCAAAATATGACATCACCAGTGAACTTAGAAAATAAATCTAATTGAATAATAATGAAAATGCTCCATAATAAAACCTGTGAGCTACAGTCAAAGCAGTGCTCAGGGTGAAATTCATAGCTTCAAATGCTTGTATTACAAAAGAAAAAAATTAAAAAATTAATGATCTAAGTTGTCATCTTATACTTAGAAAAACTGAGCAACTTAACTGCAAAGTGAGTAGAAAGAAAGAAAATTAAATAGAGAGCATAGAAGGAATGAAGTCAATGAATTCAAAAATAGGACAACATTAGAGAACATAATGAAGCCTAAAGTTGGTTCTTTGTAAATTTGTAAACACTTGGCAAAACAACTCAAAGAATGAGAGAAAAAGCAAATTAACAATATAAGGAATAAGAGGAGACTAAATCAAGGATTCTGTAGACATTAAAAGATGACAAAAGAATTACAGTTTTTGCCAAAATGTTTGGCAACTTAATATGAAATGGACAATTAAAAAAAAAAAATCACATCTCTCCAAAATGCACATAAAAGAAAATAGAAAGCCAAGAATTGTTCTCTATTTTAAAATTTGAGTTTATTATAAAAAGAAATCATCTCATAAAGAAAATTCTAAGCCCAGATGGATTGATGAGTGAAACTCACTGAAGTTGAAGAAAGGATAATACCAATATTAATTAAACAAACTTTTCAGAAAACAGAGACCAGTATAACCCAAATACCAAAATCTTTGTCACTAAAATAAAATTATATTATAGACAAATATTACTTTATAATATATATTTAAAATTACTTTATGAAATATCATTAGCAAAACAAAATCCAAATACATAAAAAGATAATACATAACCAAACAGAGACTATATCAGGAATAAAAGGTCAATTTAGTATCACAAATGTAATAAATGTAATTCATTATATTAATAATTAAAAAAGAAAAAAATATTTTCTCCATACAGAGAAAGCATTTTTTCCTTAAGATCTATTTATTTATTTATTTATTTATTTATTTGAGAGAGAGTGAAAGTGAGAGCACAAATGGGAGGAGCAGAGGGAGAGGGAGAGAGAATCTCAAGCAGACCCCACACTTACGTGGAGCCTGCAGAGGGCTTGATCTTATGACTCTGAGATAACAACCTGAACAAAATCAAGAGTTGGACCCGCAACTGAATGCACCATCCAGACACCCCTCAGAGAAAGCATTTTAACAAAACTTTGCAAAGCAGGAATTGAAGTAAACTTACTCAATATGATAAGAAGAAATGGAAAGATTTTAACTAACATCTAAGCAAAAGACATTTTATACACTTGCATTATAATATCTAGATCAAGGCAAGGATGTAACTTTTCACCAGTTAATTGCAACATTTTACTGAAGGTTCTAGACAATGCAATAAGACAAGAAAAGTAATAAAAGCACAAAGATTTCAAAAATAAAACTATTCAGAGAAGACAAATCATTTCTATGTAAAACTATCAAACTACTTATAAAGCAACTACTAGAAAATAAGTGAATCTTGCAATGTTACAGGTTACAAAGTTAATATACAAAATGCATATTAAAACCAGAGTAAAATACCATTACACAAACACTAGGATTACTAAAATGAAAGAGACTGATCCCTCCAAATATTGGAGGAATACAGAGCAACTGAAGATCTCATATGTTTCTAGTGGGAATACAAAATGGCAAAATCATTTTGGAAAAAGGTTTTGCAACTTCTTAAAACTTAAGCATACATCTACCATAAGACCCAGAAATTCCATCCCTAGACATTTGCTGAAGTCAAATGAAAATATATGTCTATAAAAATAGACTTATACAAGAACTATCTTATCATCACAATAATCCTGAATTTTTTAAGCACTGATTTAATTATTTGGAAAAAAATGAGGTGGGCCAGGACACTTAATCTTTAATTCAAAAGTAAATCCTTATCTATTAAAAACCAGCTATTGCAGAGGACAAAGAGTTCCTACCTTTACCTAGACATAACAATTCTGAAGGTAGTTTTGGCTCTAATCTCAATTTAAAAGTTTATATTACAAAGATTTTTCTAAATTTGTAATTGTAAATCCCTTTTAGTTTGGTCTATATGTTTTAATTCTAATTTTCTGAATTTATTTCATTATCCAAAATGTAAAATTAAACATATTATTTTGAAAACAAAAGCATAAAAAATAATAAAAATGAGAGGAGAAATAGTTAATAATACTCTATTTTATGTATTTATTTTTTAAGATTTTATTTATTTATTTGACAGAAAGAGACACAGTGAGAGAGGGAATACAAGCAGGGTGAATGGGAGAAGGAGAGGCAGGCTTCCCACTGAGCAGAGAGTCTGATGCAGGGCTTAATCCCAGGACCCTGGGATCACAACCTAAGCAGAAGCCAGATGCTTAATGACTGAGCCAACCAGGTGCCCCAATTATACTCTATTTTAAATGTCCATGTCTCTACCACAAACTTGCAAAGACTTTATTCTATTTTTCCTTCTGGAAAAAAAAGTGGTCATAATAGTTGGAGAGACAATTATGTTTTCCAAAATATTCTCTGGAGAGTGAGTATCCTGCTCTTGGTCACAGCTCTTGGAGCTGTGGATAATTTTCTAGGAGTGATGATGACACATTGTTGCACTAGATTATGCTGGCCTGGCAGTCTCCATTTAAGTAATTCAATGTGTGTCATTTTCATTCAGAGGAGTGACAATGTTTCCTCTCTCCCTCAGCCAAAAGCCTCTTCAGGAGGGAGCTACTTCTGACCTGCCAGAAGTTTGGCAGCTTTAGGCACTCCCTCGGGTACTGTCTAATGAATTCATTGTGACAACTGATATGTAATGGTCACATAATAATCAATTTAGAGCTGTGTTACAAGTCATATACTTGCTGGGTAGAGGTAAAGCAAACTGCCATTCATCATAATCTTAAACTTGGGTGAACAGCTCTTCATTCCTTTTATTATTTACATCAGGGAAAAGATGGATGGGCAGTTTGAAGTTCAAATTAGTTAATTTTCTCACAGGTTCTAGCTCCTTTTTTTTTCCCAAAAAGAGAAGAAATTAACACTTTTTAAGAGCCTATCCCCATTGCTAAGTGCTTAACATAAATCAACTCATCAAATTGTCCCTTTACATATATAGAAACACACCCAAGAAGTTTAACATTATCAAGATCATGCAACTAATAGATAGTGGAGTCCAGAAATTAAATCCAGGGCTATTTCATCTCAAAAGTTTTCAACACCATCTATTGCCCTTAAACAACATGGAAAAGAACATCTTCATGAAAGAGGCAAAGAGCAAAGACTCTAAAAGAAAAACAAACATTTGGGAAAATAAAAAAGTATGTCAGTGAGTCTGTGTAGAAATGTTTATTCTAAGTCTTTTCTTTATGCAAGTTCAATAGAGCCTAATCTTTGTTACCTACAAAAATGAGCAAGCGGAAAGCACACAAATTTGGAGACTAAGATGCATCTCTTCAATATGGAAAAGCTACAGAAAAAAAAATGTGCAAACAGCTCAAACTTAAGAGTAGAAAACATTGCATTATAAAACTAAAAGGAAGAGATAACCTCTAAAAAATTTGCTAACAATGCTGTATAAGGCTCAAAAATATTTATCTATAGTGAGCACTCTAGATCTAGTATGCTAGTGACAGACTTGTGTTTTAAATTCTTATACCACTATGATACCAAAGGAAATGAGCAAACTGCAAGCAAAGAATAGTTTTAAGAAAATCTGAAGTTATTAATCATTGACTTTCTGATAGACTAGCAGAAAATAAAACTGTTACTTCAAACATCTGGATGAAAAGTAAAAAAGAAATCAGTTAACCAAATTTTCAGTCTACATGATGCCAATATTAGGCTTAATAGTTGACAGATCAGTTAAAAATGAAAACAAGATAAAAGAAAAAAGGGGGGGTCCTCCTCTCTCTCTCTGCCTCTCTGCCTACTTGTGATCTCTATCAAATAAATAAATAAATAAAATCTTAAAAAAAAAAAGAAAAGAAAAGAAAAAAAGAGGGAAAGTAGGTTTTCTCTGTGAGTGTGCTTATATAAAGCCAGACTATAAGCAACTGGACAACAAAAAGATTTGAAAACAGTATGATTATAATAAATTTGAGGATACTAGGTCTTAGGAAATAATTTTGCTTTTTAAATTTCAGTTATCTCCCCGAAGTCTCAATGGACTTTTGCCTCTACAAAGAGTTACTAATCCAATGGTTTCGAATAAAAATTATTTACAGTGTTTAACCTCAAATGGGCTTGAGTAACCACAAGGATATCAGATACTAGATATTAGATGAGGGCCCATAAGGTCTGTCACAGTTATACAGATAAAGAAGACTTTATTTAAGGCTATTACAATAGGAGAGAGAGACCAGAACTAAAGTGTGAACTCAATTCTGCTGAAACAAACAGCAAGAAGATTTTTAAGCACCAGGTCAGAAGGAGAACATAGGTTGTGTGTATTTGCCAATTGTTTTGCCCAAAAGAAAAGTAAACTTTTGGGGCACCTGGGTGGCTCAGTGGGTTAAAGTCTCTGCCTTCAGCTCAGGTCGTGATCGAGCCCCGCATCAGGCTCTCTGCTCGGCGGGGAGCCTGCTTCCCTTCCTCTCTCTCTGCCTGCCTCTCTGCCTACTTGTGATCTCTCTCTGTCAAAATAAATAAAATCTTAAAAAAAAAAAAAAAAAAAAAGAAAAGTAAACTTTTTTGTATCTCCAAGACAGGAGGTAGTTATACAACTTGGAACAAGGCATCCACAAAAGTTATGTTCTTACCTTATCCTCCAGAAACTGGAAGATAAATAAAACTGACAAGAAGCTGAAGTACATTACATGAGACTTATGTAGATTTCAGAGAGGCAGAGAAAGAATTTGCAATTGTAAGCTTTCTAAGGTAAATGGTCTTATAAGAAGAGAGGTAAAGCCTGTGAGGAAAAAATCTGTTTAAAATTTAGTTAGGCTGAGGGAAACATTTAGACTGTCTTGGTAAATCCCACAGCTAAAGACTTTAGCCTAAAATATAAAGACCTAGGAGAGAAGTTATAATTATTGGTCTCTGACCAGAGAGACATCTTACCAAATCCAAAAGTTTTCCAAAAATAGGTTCTAGAGCTTCTAGGAAGGCAATGATAATACATTGTAGGCAATTATGACTTATAGTTTCTTGAATATATTTTGAAATTTGGGTTGGGTCAACATCCTGAAAATTCACTTATCAATGGCATTATGTGTGTTTCAATTCTACCTTTGGCCTTATTTTCTATTCCCTGTCCCCAAGTACTACTACTCTAGTTTTTTCATTAGCATTTTTGCATTTGAATCCTTATATCTACAAACAGAACAAATTACAGAAAACTTCCAATATTCCTTCTCTTTGTCCTCCTATACAATAAGCCATATGACTTTGTGAACTGATTCCAAGGTTTGGTCATTATACCACAGTTACAATCAATGCAAAAAGTCTCTATGGAATTATGAAATTAGAAATTCGTTTTGTGGGTTGATGGACAAGGAAAGTTAGTGAACAAAGGATAAGCTAGCGAGAATTTAAAAAATTTCAGTTGACACCTGGCAAATGTATTATGTTTATATTTGAATGGTTATGTCTATTTGTTCCAGAAGTTAAAACATTGTTTTAGAATTGATAGCATTAATACAAGCTGAGGGGAAAAAATAAAAGTATTCAACAATGCATTAATATAATAGTTGACCCTCAAAATGCATGGATAACTACTGGAGTGGTAATATAATTGGAATAACAATAAGACAATAAGAGATCAGCACATTTTCAATCTGAAGTAGTTTTGTTTTAGTTAAGTAACAAAAGATAGCAAACATTCTTGTTTTCCATCATTGTGAAAAGTCTCCCTATTTTCACTCTACCTTTGTCATCTAGTGTCAAAAACCACAGTATCATTCCACATACTTGAGGTAAACGCCAAAATATTTTCTGTCATACTGCTCTCATTTTTACTCGTTAGTCACCTCCTTTATCACCAAATGTGCTCAGAATTCTTCTATCCTTAAAACTTTAGCTTAAGTGTGTTACCTACTCACAAACTGCTATTTTATTTATCTTCTTGTTTTTACAACTAAAATTCTTAAAAGACACACTACATTCACCTTTCCTACCACCTTATCCCATCTCTGCACACTCTTTAATCCACTCTGCACACTCTTTTAATCCAAAAAAAGTTTGTCCCCACTGTTTTATGAAACTCCGTTTGGAGAAATCACCAGTGACTTCCTGATCTTCTAAATGCAATGACAGTTTCTTAACCTTAACTCTTTGAGCCTTCTATATAGCATTTGGCATAGGTGATCAGCCATCACTTTCTTCTATTAGAACAAAACTTTTCCTTATTTGAAGTGCTGTCACTTGCAGTATTCATCCTATTTTTAAAAATGACTGTAAAATCACATGACTAATGATTGCCTATGTCTGCTGTCATTGGTCCAGTGCTACTGTCATTATGACATGCTGTTGAGATAGCACAATTCAATGGATAGGACCTGAGCTTTACAGTTAGAACCAATTTCTCATTCTACTACCTATTTTACCTTAAATTCTCTACATTACATTTTCCTTATGTGTGAAATGGGAATAGATGTGCCCACATCATAAGATAATGGTTGGGATGACAGTGTAACATAAGTAAAGCTCCTAACTAAATTCTGTCATATATGGCACAGAGTAGTCATGGTTATTTCCAACTCCAAAACATTATCTACATACTCAACAACTTAGCAAATAGTAACTGAGTGTCTTAGTCCTTAGAGAGAAAACAGAGACTAAATATAAATGGTGCTTGTAAGAATTTGTGCCCTGACTACTCATCACTTTTCACTTTTGTGATACTGCACTGTCCATTATTTTCTCTTATTGTTTGCTTACTCCATTCCATTTCTGCTTTTCTTGGAGAGTCCACTTCTTTCTTTTTATATTAGGCCATAGCCTGGAGTCAGCCCTTAAATGTTTGTTATTCTCTGTGCAATGTCTCCTATAGAGATGTAAAATTTCTCTTTTTTATTTGTATGTAACTAAACCTTTGTATGTTCTCCTAAACTTAAATTTTATATCACCCATTTCTTGGTGTAAATATTTACTATATATTCAATGTCTCAATGAACCAATAATTTATGAGTCTAACCAAATTTATTTATTTATTTATTTTTAATTTATTTATTTGACAGAGATCACAAGCAGGCAGAGAAGCAGGCAGAGAGAGAGGAAGGGAAGCAGGCTCCCCGCCAAGCAGAGAGCCGGACGCGGGGCTCGATCCCAGGACCCTGGGATCATGACCCAAGCCGAAGGCAGCGGCTTTAACCCACTGAGCCACCCAGGCGCCCCACCACATTTATTTTTATAACGTCCCTATTTTATTTGCTACTAGGCCTGACACCTTACAGGAATTTCAAACTCAACCTTTATAAATATGACTATCATCCTGCCTTCCCATAAGTTTGCAAATATTTTCATATTTTCTAATTCACTGATGAAGTCATCATCTACCTGACCTCTAAAGCCATAAATCTTTTTGTTATCTACTGCTTCTGCTTCTCTTCTACTCGTCTATGTTACCTCCTTAATATCAATCTCATCCATCTCCAATCTAATTCAAGTGTTTTCATCATCTTACACCTGAAATAGTAAGTAAACAAAAACCAAAAAATTCACTAAAAATCATCTTATCTGACACTTATTCTAACCTTAAAACTTTTTTCACCTGCTACCTACCCTCACCATTTGCAATGCACTCACTCTGTGCCAGCAAATTGATGTTTACACATTTCACGTCACTGTCCATCAAACACCCCATAATTATCTCTCCATTGTCTCATGGTTGGAGCAAGACATTGAGCATGTCCTTAAGAACACCCTTCCTCCAAAGTGAACTTCATGTAACTGGATTCCCCTACCAATAGCCTCCTGCCTTTCAGCCTGTAAGCAATGCCATACATAACCTTCATACCTGTCATAACTCTTTGCTTTTGTATAGGTTGTTCATCTGCTCATAATGTGTTTTTCTACTGGTATGCATAGAAAAAGTCTAGTAATCCTTCAAAATCATGTTATTAGTAATAACGGCTTCCTTGTTTTGAAATACTCTCTAGGGGCTAGAACTGTGTGTATTCACTAACCCATTAGATTCTTACCACAATCTGTTAAAGTAGGCACTATCATTATTCCCACTTTATAAATATGGAAACTGGCAAAGAGACTAAGTCATTCACTAAATATTGGTACACTTAAGATTCAGATTTCATTTTGGCCTGATCCCAAAATTATACTAAACGAAGCTGATTCCACAGTGGTTGTTTATCACCTCTTTGGAGAAGCCCTTCATTTTCCTCTCATCTGTTATGCTCCAGTCCTAGCCATTTATAATTTCCTCTTCTGGGGGCTTTTATACTTTGCTTGTATTCTCATCTTCTGAATAATAATAATAATAATAATATAATAGCTATGAACATTCATATATGTGTGGCAATGTCCAAAGGGCTTTAGTAGTGTAATATTTCTTAATTATCACAGTATCCCCATGAGAAAGAATCTCATTATCTCTGTTTTTCTTTTTTTTTAAGATTTTATTTATTTATTTGACATACAGAGATCACAAGTAGGCAGAGAGGCAGGCAGAGAGAGAGGAGGAAGCAGGCTCCCTGCTGAGCAGAGAGCCCGATGCGGGGCTTGATCGCAGGACCTTGGGATCATGACCTGAGCAGAAGACAGAGGTTTTAACCCACTGAGCCACCCAGGCGCCCCTATCTCTGTTTTTCTGATGGAGAAACTAAGGTACAGAAAAGAAATTTGTCCTAAGATATACATAATTATAATTCCATGGACATTTTGAGAAGCAAACTGTCTTTTTAATCATTTTATCTCCAGGATATACAAATTACATAGCCCTGGGGACAATCCACAAATATTTATTAAATTGGCTATCCTTGCTTGTCCCTGTCCACCAATGCTGTATTTGCCCAATTATCCACTAACTGTCCCTGAACACTGTCTTTTTTCATGTTTTCACTTCAACAGAGTATTGGCAACAGCAAGGTAGCATGACTAATCTTCCTGGTAACCTGTTTTGTGTGTTGTTTTTGTTTGTTTGTTTACATATTCACTCTTTGACCAAAAAGTTATAATGATTTTCTATTTCCTAAAGAATAAAATTAAAACTGTAGAGCTTGTCACTGAATGCCCTCTCTAGTGAAATCCAAAACTACCTCTACAATTTTATTTCACAATATAGACAACAATCTATGTATTGAACATTTATTCTGGATTTAGCACCCTTAAGCATTTCACATACATTTCCAATTTAACATGTAAATTATATTTTGTAAGAAAGAAACAGATTCAAAGGAGCCCTTTATAGTAGCCAAAATGATTCTGAATCTATCTAAAAATTTTTGTATGTGTTTCTGGGTTTCTGGGACAGAATAGTCCCCAATGACAGGATATTTCAGACCCAGGTGTCTTTCAAAGATCATTTGCTAATTTCTTCTTTCTCATGACTCATTCTTCAATTTTTCCATAGCCAAAAGATTAATGATGTATTAAAACTCTCAATATTTATTATTTGTCATTAACCATGTTACCTTTTGCCATGACCCTTGTTGTTACTTTATTTGTTTTATTTATGTCATGCTTCTGAAACTCAAGTTTAAGTCTCCTTAATACAGGAATCATGTATAAACTTTTATCCATGTAACTTTTATTCCAATAATTTTATCCATATAGGTTTTCATAATGTCTTATAAATATTATGTTTATAATGACCAGATATACAGGACGGTACAGAATTTTTATTCTCCTATAATTACAATGTACATTGGGAATGTAATTTAAATATTCACACCAGAACAAATGGTAAATAGATGTAATTAATTCATAAATCTCTTATAAGAGAAAAAGTAAATAAGATTTTTTTCAAGAGTAAAAGTTTTAGTGGAAATAGGTTGTCAATTTAGATAATTTCTTCCATCTATTTTTATTTTGCCCTATAGAGATTTCATAGATTTTCTGATGAGTTTTAATTTTTCTCTGCAATATTTAGACTATTTTTTGAGTTGTCAATTAGTGGTTAAGCTTTTAATAAATACAGCCTGATAAATATGCATGTTCCTGTAATCATTATATGAAGATGTGAATTTTTAGTGAACAAAGAATTTCTTTATGTGCCCTTTTTTAGTCATTTTTTGAAGAAAAAAGTAATTCTTCTAAATCACCTCAGCAATTTTCATTATCTGAGAAAAAACAAATAATCTTATCAGGATTTAATGGATTAAAAGATATATCATTGAAACTATCAAATTGTATGTAGCCAAGTGATGTCAAGCCACAATGGTCTTATAATAGAAGATGAGAACATGATAAGAATATCTTTCATTTTTCTTAATTTTAAAATCAAGAAAATTAGATCCATTATCATGAGAAACAAAAAGGTTCTGATGAATGGATTAGAAAAATCCTCTTCTGTAAAACTAAAACCTCTTTGAAAATTCAATCAGAAAGAAAAATTGCATTGTAATTTATTGTAAATTTGCATTTATGATTTTGACTAAAAAACAAAGAAGCAAATAAATAACTTTATAAGAAATAACTCAGAAAAACCATTTTTTAATACTCTAAATAATATTATAAAACCAACTAACCTTTTAAAGCAAGACTTTCTTTCCTTATAATGGTAAAAATTTGTGCTGAATTAATGTGACTATTGAATTTTTAAAACTGTAAACAGGTTTTAATTATTGACTGGAATGTATATATTTGGGATGTGACTATCCAAGTTTTAGTTATGAGATATCTGGTGAACAAATTATATTATAAATGAACAATAATTATAATTTTAATAAGTACTAAGAATCTTATAATTTAAACCTGAGAATAATACAGGAATAAAGTAGATAAGCAAGCTATAACCCATTTAATTGAACTATAGTCTGCCAGTACTTTGAGCATTTTGCATATATATCTGAGATTCACTGATACTTTGTTATTTTAAAACTATATATCCAGTTTCTACAGTACTAACATAAAAAAAAGTAACTCTTTGAGAGTCGTTTCATTGCTATTTTGGGGGACTTGGGTTGTTTTTAACCCAAAGTACATGAAATATGTGACACACTGGATTTGGGGATAAGAAGAAAGGCATATATTTATTTGATAATATATGGCATATGGAAATGTGCTCTTTATTTGAAAATTTACTGAAGCTTGTCAGTAGCTTAATTCTGTTGTTTATAGCCTGCCTAACCTGTTGGGAATGAGGTTTAATGGCCAGTCTGAGCAGACAAAGAATACACAAAAGTTCAGCATGAATGGAGCTTAGAGTTATAATTCAGTTCCAGCACCCCACAATGACATTATGGGTAAAAAATGTATTTTCCATAGTAGACTGAAAAAAAAAAATCTTCATCAGTTTCTAGTGTTTGAAATGCCACTGACACATTCATTTGTATTTTTTGAACTTATTTATTCACCTCAAAAGGTGACTTTTGGTTTCCAATGGCAAACGATCTCATCTCAATCTATATTGTGCTTGATCCTGATTTTAAATGTTATATCAGTCAAGTGATTTCTTTCTGATTATTCATTTAAACCAATTAAGAATGCTCTTAGTCCAGATAATATTTTCTTAGTTCATATAAACAGAAGCATAGAAAATATTTTTAATTTTAGTAAATGGAATTTATAATATTAAGTTTGAAATTAACATTTCAATTTTGAATTAATAGAAGAGAATGCAGAAAACAGATTTAGTAAGAACTTAGAATAATGTTTGAGATACTTCAAAATTGTTTTAAAAGGTTGTGTTTTATTAAACCTTCTAGCGTCTTTTCTGCAATTTATTTTATTTGTTTTATTTTTTTTAAAGATTTTATTTATTTGACAGACAGAGATAACAAGTAGGCAGAGAGGCAGGTAGGGGGGGGAGCAGGCTCCCCGCTCAGCAGAGAGCCCGATGCAAGGCTCGATCCCAAGAGCCTGGGATCATGACCTGAGCCGAAGGTAGAGGCTTTAACCCACTGAGTCACCCAGGTGACCCTCTTTTCTGCAATTTAGAGTTCTGTCCATCTATACTCCATTTCTGCCATATCGCAGAACATCTCAGTCCTCATAATAATTTAGCAAAGACTTCCAACCCAAAGCATTACATTTTGAATTACTAAAGTATTATAATGGCATATGATAATGGATGAATTCAAAGAACAGGATAAAAAGATGACATGTCCTGGGGCACCTGGGTGGCTCAGTGGGTTAAAGCCTCTGCCTTCAGCTCAGGTCATGATCTCAGGGTCCTGGGATCGAGCCCCACATTGGGCTCTCTGCTTAGTGGGGAGCCTGCTTCCACCTCTCTCTCTGCCTGCCTCTCTGCCTACTTGTGATCTCTGTCTGTCAAATAAATAAATAAAAATCTTAAAAAAAAAAAGATGACATGTTCTTAGTGAACCTCATTTTCCAGAAATTCTGGGTTTTTTGTTTTGTTTTGTTTTATGAATTGTTCTCTTTAACCCAAGAAAAACCTACCTAGACAATGGCACACTACATATCCTTCTCCTCTCAAAATATTCAGTAGAAGTTTCAAGTAAAATGTCAGTGAACATTTAGCTCCATTTGTAAACTACAAGTAATATTAGATAAATTTTGAGTTACTCATTCTTTGAGAAATTTAAAAAATAAATTTTGGATGTAATTCTCTTCCTCCTTGAAAATTCACTGGTTTGAATTTTCAAAGGTTGGAGCATACTTCCTCATCATATTCAGCTTGAAGCAGTTCTTCCATATCAAAATACTGCTATTGAATTGCTTATATACTTAATGATTCCTACAATTGAATCTATTTTCATATTCAGTATAGAAAATTAAAAATATGGTGACATTTACATTCACCCTAGATATCCAGGTTCTTCAACCTGAAAATGTGATGAGGGTTTAGTAGAACCTTTGCAGACATAACAAATTAAGGGACAAACAAACTAGGCTGATTTTATACAACAATAACATAATTCAAATGATGTCCCCTGACCCTGCCCAGGGTATCCTGTTTCAAAGTATCTCTGCTGAAATTTCACTTTCACATATTTATTTAGTACTAACAAACTTTTTTATAACTGTAAATGTACCTGGAAGATTTAGTTACCACTAAATATATCAAGGATGCAAAACAATGTGACTTATTTAAATCAGTTCACTTCAGAAGAGTTCTGGCGATTTCAGGGGCTAGGCATCATCTACTACTGGCCAGCAAGTATTAGATAAAAAGTTAAAAAGTACTAGAGCTGAATGTAGTATAACCTTGTCTATGTTTTGTATTTGGCACAGGTGGTTAACAAACAGAAATGGATGTAGAAGAGGAATTGGGGGACGCCTGGGTGGCTTAGTGGGTTAAGCCGCTGTCTTCGGCTCGGGTCATGATCCCAGTGTCCTGGGATCGAGTCCCACATTGGGCTCTCTGCACAGCAGGGAGCCTGCTTCTCCCTTCCCCGTTCTGTCTGCCTCTCTGTCTACTTGTGTGATCTCTGTCTGTCAAATAAATAAATAAAACCTTTAAAAAAAAAAAAGAAGAGGAATTATAAGGACAGTAAATTGAACTTTGCCTAAAGGTCCTTATAGTAGGATATAATCATACACACACACACATACACACACACATATTTGCCTTCATGGTATAATATTTTCCATGTTGCCTTTTTTCAAGAATTTTGCTAAAGAATAATCTATTATACTTATAAAAGTAATAATTCCTTATTAAATTTGGAGTAGCAGAGTAATTCACAAAGAAAAGTGAACATTAAGGGAATATCATTCCATTTATCTCTTTATGTATATAAAGAAATCAAATAAACCATAAAAACTGTAAAAATATAAAGAAATCAAATATAAATATAAAAAATAAAAAAGTCAAATAGATAAACTGTAAAAACTACAAAAATTTACCAGTGGAATCATGTTACATATGCTATTAATTTCACTTGAGTTTCATAGAAGAGAAATATTAACCAAAGAAAACTGCTAAACTTCAGATAATGGTTAAAATAGGATAGATAATAATTATTTCTTTATAGTTTTTCCTACAAGTTTAAAAATTTCAAGAAAAACACTAATAAATGGAACCTTCTTGTTTTAGCACTATTTTTCAATTTTACACAGTATTTATTGACCCTTTACTTAGAAAACAAGATGAAGGGAGGAGCAAGATGGCAGAAGAGTAGGAAACCTAAATTTCATCTGGTCCCAGGAATTCAGCTAGATAGTTATCAAACCATTCTGAACACCTACAAACTCAACAGGAGATCGGAGAAAAGAAGAGCAGCAATTCTAGGAACAGAAAAGCAACCACTTTCTGGCAGATAGGCCATGCAAAGAGGTGAATCTGAGGCAATATTTGGGAAGATAGACTGCAGAGGGGAAGGAGATTCTGTCAGCCAGCTACCAGCAAGTGTTAGAGCAGCAGAGCACAAAATCAGAACTTTAAAAAATCTCCTCTGCTGAGGGACATCACTCCAGTGGCTAAGCATGGGGCAGAACCCTTGCTGGGACAGTGTGGTCTCAGGACCCCAGGGTCACAGAAACACCAGGGATGCCTGAGCATGGCAGATTTCCCAAGTATCAGAATGGGGAAGCTAGCTGCAAAGATGGAGCCAAGGAGTGGGCTCTCAGCTCAGGGTTGTCATAAACAACCTGATCTGAGGCACAGTCGGACCACTACACTTCAAGCAGGGACCCAACAAGTGGGGAGACACCCCCCCTTCCTCCACTGGAAGAAGCGGTGTGGGAAAGCACTGCAGGAATCTGCTGGGTTTGGAGACTCCAAATGGCACCATGTGCCAGAGATAGACACACTCAGTCACAGGCCAGTTGAGCATGAGGGCGGCCCGAGACCAGGAAGACAGAAGTGATTGATTGCTTTTCTCTGAGGGTGCACTGAGGAGTGCAGTCCCACATTCTTGGCTCTGGGGCCAGAGGTTGGGAGGCCACCATTTTCCTTCTCATCCTCCAAAGCTATACAGAAAGCCTTCAGGGAACAAAAGCTACCGAGAGAAAACCCGAGTAGATTACTGAGTCTGGCCACTGGCAAGGGAAGTGAAATTCTGCCTCAGGCAAAGACATTTAAGAATCATTGCAACAAGCCTCCCCAGATATTAATAAGAACATCCAGCTAATACCAAGTTTACTGGTTAAGGATGATTGCAAAACCCCAGTGCTAGGGCAATACAGCACACAGAATTCATGGCTTTTTTTTTCATGATTCTTTAGTCTTTTGAAGTTAGCTTTTTAAATTTTCTGATTCATTTTAAAAAAATTTTTCTTATTTCCTTTTTTGAGCAACATCTTATTAATTCTTTTTTTAACTTTTTCTTAAAATTTTCACTTTTATACTCATATTCTATCCTTTCATTGTATTTAACCCTATTTTTTGTATATATGTATGTTTGTCTTTCTTTAATGTTTTGGGATATAGTTTCTTCTACAGACCAAACATACCCTAAATTTAATGTATGGCTTTGCTCTAGTCTCCTGCCTGATCACATTCTCTCCTTTTTTTTTTCAACTAACTTCTTATAAATTCCTTTTTAAAAATCTTTTTAAATTTTCATCTTTATAGTCAAAGTCCATTGCTCCAATTTTAAAGAAAGAAAACTATATATATAGAGAGAGTTTTGGGTCTCTTCTAATTTGTTTAATCTCTATTTTGCTGGGGTTATTGTTACCCTCTTAGCATTTTGTTCTCTCGTTAATCTATTCTTCTCTAGACAAAATGACATAATGGAAAACCTCATCTCAAAAAAGAGAACAAGAGGCAATACCAACTGGCAGGGACTTAATGAATATGGACATTAGTAAGCTGTAGGAACTAGAGTTCAGAATGATTAGAAAGATACTAGCTGGCCTTGAAAAAAGCATAGATGATACTAGAGAATCCCTTTCTGGAGAAATAAAGGAACTAAAATCTAACCAAGTCAAAATCAAAAAGGCTATTAATGATGTTCAATCAAAAATGGAGGCTCTAACTTCTAGGACAAATCAGACAGAAGAGAGAAATAGTGATATAGAAGAACAAATGATGGAGAATAAAGAAGCTGAGAAAAAGAGAGATAAACAACTACTGGATCATGAGGGGAGAATTTGAGAGCTAAGTGATACCATAAGATGAAACAGTATTAGAATAACTTGGATCCCAGAAGAAGAAAAAGAAAGAAGACTAGAAGGTATTTTGGAGTAAATTATAGCAGAGAACTTCCCTAATTTGGATAAATAAACAGGCATCAAAATGCAGGAGGCACAGAGAACTCCTCTCAAAAATCAATAAAAATAGGTCAAAACTCTGTATGCTAATAGTAAAACTTACACGTCTTAGAGACAAAGAGAAAATTCTGAAAGCAGCGAGGGAAAAGAGGTCTGTAACCTATATTGATAGAAACATTAGATTGGCAGCAGATCTATCCACCAAGACCTGGCAGGCTAGAAAGGACTGGCATGATATATTCAGAGTACTAAATGAGAAAAATATGCAGCCAAGAATACTATATCCAGCTAGGCTGTCACTGAAAATAGAAGGAGAAGGGAAAAAAAGCTTCCAGGACAAAAAATAAATAAATGGAAACTAGAAGAATTTGTGTACACCAAACTAGACCTACAGGAAATATTGAAAGGGGCCCCTTTAAGCAAAGAGAGAGCCTAAAAGTAACATAGACCAGAAAGGAACAGAGACAATATATAGCAACAATCAACTTATAGGCAATACAATCTCACTAAATTCATATATTTCAATAGTTACTCTGAATGTAAATGGGATAAATGTCCCAATCAAAGGACATTGGGTATCAGATTGGATAAAAAAAACAAGACCCATCGATATGCTATCTGCAAGAGCCTCATTTTAGACCCAAAGATGCTTCCAGATTCAAAGTGAGGGGCTAGAAAAACATTTACCATGCTAATGGAACATAAAAAAAAAAAAAAAAAAAGTTGGGGTGGCAATCCTTATATTAGATAAATTAGATTTTAAACCAAAGGCTATAATAAGAGATTACAAAAAACACTATATCCTACTTAAAGGGTCTACCCAACAAGAAGATTTAACAATTTTAAATATCTATACCCCTAACATGGGAGCAGCCAACTATATAAACCAATTAATAACAAAATCAAAGAAACACATTGACAATAATAAAATAATAGTAGGGGACTTTAACATCCCCCTCACTGAAATGAACAGATCATTTAAGCAAAAGATCAACAGGGAAGGAAAGGCTTTAAATGACACACTGGACCAGATGGACACTACAGATATATTCAGAACATTCCATCCCAAAGCAACAGAATACACATTCTCCTCTAGTACACATAGAAAATTCTCCAGGATAGATCACATCCTGGGTCATAAATCAGGTCTCAACTGGTATCAAAAGATTGGGATCATTCCCTGAATATTTCTGGACCACAATGCTTTGAAACTAAAACTCAGTCACAAGAGGAAAGTTGTAAAGAGCTCAAATACAGAGAGGACAAAGAGCATCCTACTAAATAATGAATGGGTCAACCAAGAAGCTAAAGAAGAATTTAAAAAATCATGGAAACAAGTGAAAATGAAAATACAACTGTCCAAAATCTTTGGGATGCACCAAAGGCTTTCCTGAGAGGAAAGGATATAGCAATATGAGCCTTTCTCAAGAAACAAGAAAGGTCTCAAGTACGCAATCTAACCCTATGCCTAAAGGAGCTAGAGAAAGAATAACAAAAAAAGCCTAAACCCAGCAGGAGAAGAGAAATAATAAATATCAGAGGAGAAATCAATGAAATAGAAACCAAAAGAACAGTAGAACAGATCAATGAAACTAGGACTGGTTCTTTGAAAGAATTAGTTAAGTTTGATAAACCCCTGGCCAGACTTATCAAAAAGAAAAGAGAAAGGACCCAAATAAGTAAAATCATGAATGAAAGAGGAGAGATCACAACCAACACCAAAGAAATAAAAACAATTATAAGAACATATTATGCGTAAGTATATGCCAGGAAATTAGATAATCTGGAAGAAATGGATACATTTCTAAAGATGTATAAACAAACAAAACTGAACCAGGAAGACATAGAAAACCTGAATAGATCCATAACCAGTAAGGAAATTGAAGCAATAATAAAAAATCTTCCAACAAACAAGACCCCAGAGCCAGATGGCTTCCCAGGGGAATTCTACCAAACATTTAAAGAAGAATTAATACCTATTTTCCTGAAACTGTCCCAAAAAATAGAAATGGAAGGAAAACTTCCAAACTCATCTTATGAGGCCAGCATCACCTTGATCCCAAAGCCATACAAAGACCCCATTAAAAAGGAAAATTACAGGCCAATATCCCTGATGAACATGGATGCAAAAATTCTCACCAAAATACTAGTCAATAGGATCCAACAACACATTAAAAGGATTATTCACCATGACCAAGTGGGGTTTATTCCTGGGTTGCAAATTGGTTCAACATCTACAAATCAACCAATGTGATACACTATATTAATAAAAGAAAGGACAAAAACCATATGATACTCTCAATAGGGGAAAGAGCAAATTTGTACCATTAATTGATTTCTAAACCAATCACACTATGTTCAGAAAATGGTCTAGTGTTATAATATTTTACTAGAAATATGTTGATACTTAATTTGTAGCCAAGAAAATGGTCAGTTTTGTCAATGATCTCTGTGTGAGCTTGATAAAACTGTTTGTTCTATAATTGTTGGTGTGCAGCTTTTATATAAGTAGAGTTTCCATAAGACCAGTTGGCCTAGGTGAATCCCAGTTTATGCTTATTGTCCCAATGTAATCACTTAGTGCTCCCCTCTCACTCACAAAATATACCATAAGTTTTTCTGTTGTAAGCATTATATTATTTGATTATCAAATTAAATACTAATTATCAAATCAAATATTAATTTCAGCTGGTCAGTTATGAAATTTGAGTCTTCAGATTCTTAACTAATTTGGGGGCCATTTAAACTCCTGTTAAATGAGAGATTTCTGTTGAAACCTCCAACTATGGTGGGTGGATTTATCAATTTCTTCCTACAGTTCTATCATTTATGCTGAGTATTTTATTAGATACATATATATTTACAATAGTCACAGCTTGAGTGAATTTTTTTCCATTGAGTTTTCTAATTCTTTTGTGTCTTTATTAGCTATTTTAGCTAAATAATAATAATAATAGTAATAATAATAAAATAGCCACACAGCTTTATTTTGGTTTGCATTTTCTTGATTTATGTTTTTCTACTTTCAGTTTGTTGTTGTTGTTGTATGTTTTACATGAGGAAACCAAGGCAAGTATGCAAATGATATACCTATGTATCTAAGGTTACCCAAATAGTAAGAAACAATAAAACTCAAAACCAGGTCACCTAATGCAAAACTCTCTATTGTCTTTAATGATAACCACAAATATTGATTTAATGCCCAGTTTGGGCAAATTGCTGTACTAAGACCTTTGTATTATCCTGCTTATTTCCATTACACTCTAGTACCTCTTTCAATCACTCATGGCATTAGTATGTGGTAGATGTTCTAATAAATAGTAAACAGTATGTAGAAAACCAAGAGAATCATGTCAAGGTATTTTCTTTCTTGTATCAGATAAATGGTGCACTATGAGAGAAGAACAACTTTGAAACTGAAGGAAAAATTAATGGTTTTAAATCTAGGTTAGATGTGCACATGATTTCTTCCATTTCCAGCTGCTGTTGATGAGCAATTTGGTCAGCCTGTCTGTACTTTGGCACCTCTCAGATAGAAAGAACATATGTGTATTGCTATTTTTGAAACTGCTAAGAGTGATAGGGATATTTCCCTGGTGTGAAACTCATTAGAAATTCAACTCCTTTATTTAACCTACAATATCAGCCATTATGAAACTACTGGTTAGATATCAGAGCCTCAAATGCTATTTCTCAGGATGCTACTCAAAAGGCCAGAGACCATGGAATTAAGAAGGGCTCTTTTCATTTTCCTTCCTTTCTTTTTTTTTAAATTCTATGTTTAGATTAGACTAATTTGTAATTGCAAGACTCTCAAGTCTCCTAGATTGACTCTTTTCAGCAATCATGCAGAATACCACAGCACAAAGCCTTTTCAATAAACCTGATATTTATTTACCTTTATCTGATTGTTTGTAGCCTCTCAAGACTAATTTTGATTGGGCCAATGGCTCAAGAAGAAAAAAAAATCTGTATTGCACAAGAGAATTATGTCCTTGATTTTTTCTGGAAAACAGCCATTGCATTTACTTATTAATGGTACAGCTGCTGCTAACTTCCTAAAGACAAGCTCTCAGTACAGGCCAATTGTCCCTGAGAACTTAGGACCCCTTCTATCCAAGGCAAAGAGGTTACAGGAGTTTCTCTTCATCACTCAAGTTGTCTCATTAGGATCCTTCTTGGACCTTAACTTAACTTTAACCTTAACCTAACCTTAATCTTCTTGGACCTTACCTCATTTTCTTATTTAACAGATTTATTCACTGAGCACCTTCCATGGGCTAAGCACACTGTTTACTGAGTTCCCTGAGTATTATTCATTGTTCATCTTTCCCCGCTGTAGGAAGTCACTACCGTTTATCAGATGTCCCTATTTACCTTGCTGGACTTGAACTGATATTCTTCACTCTTACTCTCAGATATTTTAGCAGTCATCTCTTGTGTGAAAAGCAACCATGTCGGTCTTGCTTAATGCAGAGTTCTTAGCAACTAGCAGAGTGCATGGTATACAGTCTCATGTTCAATAAATACTTACCAACTATATACATCAAAGAAGAATCTGGGGCACCTGGGTGCCTCAGTTGGTTAAATGTCTGTCTTCAGTTCAGGTCATGATCCTGGGGAGTGTTCTTCCTCCTCTCCCTCTGCCCCTACCCCTGCTTATGTGCATGTGCTCTCTCTCTTGTGCTCTCTAATAAATAAATAAAATCTTTAAAAATAAATAAAGAAAGAAGAATCTTAAAACTCTTATGAACACTCATTGCTAGCTAAGCCTTCAAATTCTATCTCTTTCCCAGCCCACAACTCCATGCCCCCATTTCACATATCTCCATTTTGGTACACACACCTGTGTGGCTATACCTAGAACACCACTCCCTCACATGCTCCCTCTTTTCCATTCTCTGACTCAGTGACTCCTCTGGGATTCCCATATCTTGTCTTCTACCTGACTTTGATATCTTCCTTACAGATTCAAAGTTGTGAGAGCACAAAGCTTGCCATGGAAGACAGCCAGGTCTTCTGGGAAGAAAACAGCATAGTAGTGGGTATTTGACAGTGCTGCCTTTGTATATAATAAGTTATTTGACATTCAAGACTAAGGAGGTGTGTGTGAAAGAAGAGTCGGCTGCCAGGGAGGATTAATTAGCACAAAGGTCACAGTTGTGCATATATTTTTGTAAGAAACCATATCTAATTGTTAGGCAGTTAGATTGTGCTTATTTCAGAGATTTTTTGGATTAATGAAACAATGCAGTCCATCTTCACAGATCACTGACCATTGTTTGAAGTGTGAAGATAACTGCATTTAAAGTTATTGAGCTTGAGTTTAAATAAATTATGCAGAGGTTAAAAAACACATATTTGGTGTTCCATAAATAGCCAGAGCTAGTGAATCACAACTTCTGAGAAAAAGAAAAAAAAAATTAAAACCCTGTGTGTCATTGCTGGGTTTTCCTTTAGGCATTTCATAACTTGTAAAAATAAATTATTTGTGTAAATGACCTGACAAAATTTCTCTGTTTCTCTGACAAATTTTCAGATTATATCTTTTACTTAATTAGATAAAGACTAAGACTAAATTCAGCTTGCTCTATACTTTGAACTATAAGGCTAAACAATAAGAATTGAATTTATGTTGAAAGAGATAGAGAAGGAAACCCATAATTAAAAATGCTCATATATTTTCTGTTTTGTGTAGACTTTTTTAAAAAGTGGTAGTTTTGTGAAAATCATCACTGTCATTTTTGTAAACTTAGTTTTAGTATCTTCCCAATTTAGATATTAAATAGATTTAAAATAAGACAATGACATTTAAGTAAACATTACCTTAAAAGGAAAGTGAGTAAGTGGATAAGTAACCTCCAACTTTTTGCCAGACTTTATTTCAGAGGCTTCCATATATTCTCTTATTTTCTTTGTACCACAATTTGATCGTATTAGTGTCATTATTCCTATTTCAGAGGAAACTGACACACAAAAAGGTTTAAAAAATATGCCTCAGGGTTGCCTGGATGGCTCAGTTAGTTGAGTGTCTGCTTTGGGCTCAGATCATGATCCCAGGGTCTTGTGATTAAGTCCCACATCAGACTCCTTGTAGCAGGGAGCCTGCTTCTCCCTTTGCCTGCCGCTTTCCCTACTTATGCTCTCTCTCTCTTTCTCTCTCTGACAAATAAATAATTTTTTAAAAATGCCTCAAATTACACAGCTAGGAAATGACGCTTCCATGACTTGAATTACAAATTGTGTGCTCCTACTGTATCACATTGTTCAAATTTCCAAATTTTACTTAGTGCTACATTCAGGAACCACTTAGGTATATGTATTCAAACAAAATATGTTAAAATTATTATTTAAGTAATATAAATATTTTAATATTATCACTATATAGTCTCATTTTAAAAGATGTTTATAAAAATATATTTTATATATATATATATAAATATATATGGTTTACCATATATATGCGGTTTACCAAAATGTCACATACAAATTTGTGACAGATGCCATAAGCTACATCACTTAACATCAACTCCTTTTCTTTGTGTCTTCTATAATACAGGCTAAAAAATTAAAATACTCAACTTTGTAATGCCAATTAGTAGAAGTTGTCATGTGACTCAGTTTTTGCCAATGAAAAAAATCTGCATTTTCTGCTTCTTTTTCCTTCTTGCATAGAACAGTGATGCTGAGGTTCCAGCCATCACCACCCAGGTGTAGCTCTGGAAGTTAGAAGGGGCCCAGGCCCTGAACGACACTTGTGAACTACTATGCCATCTGTGGATGGCTACCCTACACCTCTAGATCCACAGTATAAATAAAGTTTTCTATGGACACATCACTGAAATCTCATTTCGGTTAGAAGCAGCTTAATGAATCCCTTACTGATACAGTCCTCTCTGTACTGACTTGGCCTGTATTTTCAATAGTATTTGTTATCAAAATTAAGTTTGGGGGTTAGTGTTTTGATGTGAAACTCAAGCTTAATTAACACACACTTTTTTCTTGCTTGAATTAACTGACTTCACCTTCTTTTTCTCAAACTGGATACTTTTATCCCCCATAATATAGTCAAATAGGTTTAACAGACTTATTTTTCATATAGTCTCTTAAGACATTATCTGGAGGACTTGACTGAAATCAAGGAAAGACTAATACAGTCTAGGTAGCATCTGATCCTAAGCCTAGTTCAGTTGAACATTTGGTCTTTAATTCTACAGTGACCCTCTCAGAAATAGATAGAGTTGACCATCAGGATGGAGAAACACAAAACTGTCTGCAATCTAGCCTGGAAATAAGCTATGTTGCCCTGTGATTCTTCTGCCTCTGTTCTGAACTCTGAGTCCCTCATAATTCATAAAGTGCCTTTACGAATATTGTTCTTCAAAAATGTCTTCTGGCAAGAAAAGCTTAGAGAAAGAATAGCTATTTCTGGCAATAACAGGCACCATGAACAGTCCAAGAAGAACCAAAAGACTGAGAAGATCTAGATCTTCTCCAATAATGTAATTACCATTGAAATTTCTCATTTAATTTTAATTTCCCAGTTTCTACTTATAGAAATGTGAAACTTAGAAAAAAGAAGAGATAATATCTATTTAGAATGTTAGAGAAGCTCAGACTCAAAACTATCCCCCAAATATAACAAAATATTTTAATCAGATTTCCTGATTCTAGGTACAATTTACTCTACCATTCTAAGATTATAATATGGGCAAATATTCCCTCTAATTACCTAACATAAGTTTGTTACGCAAACTTTTACAGTATGATAGTGTCTACATTCAATTCCCTCATCTTTATTCCCATCAAGTTTAAATATTGCTGTTCTTGACTCTTTAGAACCTCTTCTGAAATATCTTGGTAAATGAACTCTCCATTTCATATGGTTCAAAAATTCTTGCAGTGGGAAGAGAAGTGGAGAAGATAGGGGAAAAAAAAAGAAAGAACAGCACAAATTTATGAGATAAACCAACAACAGCTGGGAGCTAGCTAGGTCAACCAAAGGAACATTTTAGTCATTGTTTGAGCAACACACAAAGTGACCCTCCTTTATCATCTCTGTATTTTCAGTAATTCTACTACAGACAAAAGTGCTTTATGTGAGCAGATATTTTGCAGAAGTAAAGAAAACAGGTAAATTTCAGGGTTAGGTCAATGTCATACATATCAGAGAGAATATAAGCCCCCTGGGAATTCAAGATTTCAATAATTCAGACTCCATTAACCATGGGTAAAACTCAAGTGACCTTAATTAACTAATAATGCACTGAAGAGCCCTCTTGGCCTTGGCCACATACATATTAGAAACAGCAAAGGAACAACTGGTTTATTTCCCCTTATAATTTACAAAATATAGGTGTTTAAAATGCATGTATGTGTATTTTTTGTGTGTGTGGAGAAACTAAAACAGAGATACTATAGCTGTTATTTCATAGAGTACTAGATTTGAAAAAAAAAAAAAAGGCATTAACTGGCCCAGAAAGAGTTTAGATAAGATTCTTCATAGTTACTTTAAGTAGACAAGGGTTTATACTGAAAATTTCCAACTCAGGACCAACTCTGTGACTGAAAGGATATGATTTAACACCTTCTGAAAGTCCTTTATATTAACTGGTAAACTAAACGATTTAGCCATTTTAGGGGCTCAAATGAATTGATATGATAAGTATCATCTATCACTTTATGTATTGTATATGAGAGACCCGAGGACAAAAGTTAAATTTTTTTTTTCCTTTAATGGTCAGAAGTGTAAGAATTTCAAAATAATAGCATGATCCAGCCTCTCAGTATGTGGTCAAGTAGACAGTCTTAAATCTCCAAAGAATATTAGATCACTGGAAAGATTGTTAAAAGATCAGATATATTTTTTCCTTGAGGGTTAGAAAAGAAAATAACTTTTATCCTTTTTCTAAATATTTCTTATAATAAAAATGTAGCTATATTAATGACAAATTACATTTGATTAGTTATTACAGCTTATATTCAATAGTAATATGCATGAGGACTAATAAAAAGCATAGAAATAATACTGCTTTAACCACATTCATTAATAAAAGATTATTGCTTAAAGGATTAATCTAAAAACTTTTGAAATCCAGATTTTGTAAAGATAAAAGTAAATCATTAGGTCTGCTGCTATCTACTTTGGATGTACTTCTAAAAATCTGTATAAATTAGGAACACTTTCTATTGCTGTTATTGATTATTCATAAGAATGAGAACCATATCAGTAATTCCTTCTCTTATCATTCTTCTTCACTCCATATTAAAAGCAAAGAAATACAGCGAGGAAGGAAATTTTAAAATATGAAAAAACTTTATAATGGATTTTCTAAGTTAAGGAGAACCTTTTAAAGGGGAAATGGTTTTAAAGCAATAACAATCTAAGAATTGCACAACTTTTCTAATACTTGAGGTTACCTTTGCAGAAGAGAAATAGTATCATAGAAGAAATAGTTCATCTAGAAAAAAGCATAGCTTTTTTCTTGAAACTTTTCAAAAAACTACTAGAACTAGGATAATGTAGTAATTTGTATTTCTGAAAAATTAACCTCTTCAGTATTTTGTCATTAACCTGAATTTGCTCTCCCATTTCTAAGTTTGGTCCATATTTAACTATCACTAAAGCACAGTCAGAGTTTTCCTACATTATTCTAAAATGTCTTTCTTAATGTAAATATCTCATATGACAATTTGCCTAGGAGGAAGTTTCTAATTATTTATGTAATTCTCTCATAAACCCAATAAATCTCAGCTGGGTTTTATGGGGCTCCTCTCCCTTTTTGCTATAACAATACACTTTGATTCTCCAAAGTAGAATACATTTTTCTCTCCCTCCTATTCTCATCAGTGTTTATCAATCACTGCAGTGTTAGATGCATTTATTGGAAAAACCAGAGCTCTGCCCCACTCTATAAAATGAAAATACCCTTACCTCAGCACTACCTCTGTTAACTATGAGCAAGGATTTACTAAAGGAAAAATAAGAGAAGTAAAAGATGATCCAGGCAGAAATGAGACAGCCACAGAACAGAGATCTTCATAGTATACATGCTCAAAAGCTAATCAATAAATGGACAAATTTACAAATAAATGAAAGTTAGGAAAATGTTATGCTCCCCCTCCAGCACTGAAAAAGGGGATAAAAATGTTTGTGGAATCCAAACTCAGAACATATTTTATAATAGAAAAATTATATTAAATTACAGTTAAATGCTACTTATATTGTAGTACTCATAAATAAGTTTTTATAGAATGGTCTTGTGTTTAACCACCATTAATTGCATTTGCTACAAAAAAATGGATCTGAGTTTCAAATAATGAACACAGGTTATACACCAACTTTATTATCTGTTGAATACAAATAATGGGGACCTAAGAAATGCTGAAAGCCTGAACCTCTCTAAGAGGTATTAAACCACTAAACCCAGGGTTTAGTGAGGGGGTTCTCATCTGCATCTAAATGGAGTAGAGTTTATTGTCATGTGGAGAGAGGGACACCAATTGTGGCTTACATGCCACTTTTCTTAACAAGATTTAGTAGACTTATTGAAAAGGCGTTCCTTCAATTGCTATATGTTCTTAGGACAATTTCTAGAAATTTTACTAGTTGTTAATTTATAATTTTCACCAGGTATGATTGCTTCACTGCGAAGAAGATCCATGAAGCACCTCACTCCACCATTCTGGAAGTCCCCTTCCTACTCTTAGTCCTGGTCCTGATCTCCAGTTTTCTTTGCTTTCTAGATATAGGAGATGAAATTCTCTATCTAAGCTGTCAAGGATGCCCTCTACTTTCACACTTGACTTGTAATTGCCATTTAATTGCTCTCAGCTTTTTATTTTTTTAGGGCTCCTATCAAGCTCAGTAATAGTCACCCAACCCCACTTTATTATTTTTCCCATATTCTTCAAAACCTAACTAGACATTCAGCTTAATGTTAGAATGCTATTAGGTAATAACCCCTAAGGGTGAACACCTGTGGAAAGGAGGTGATGGAAGGAGAATGATGTAGGAAGAAGCTAAAATGAAATGAAGGCTCTGTGGCATCAGTCAACCCCAAGGTGAGCTCTAGAGTTAAAGTGGTGCATTAGATTTATAATGAGTCAAAATATCTAGCCTTGTTACACAACATCATTCAGTCATTGAATGGGACCATGCCTGGAAGGACATAATATTGATTCAAAGACTTTTTAAAACTACAATAATCCCTGAGGGGCTGGCAGTTGAAGGTTCTTGACCAACAAGCCTTACTAAAGCAGTAAAAACAAGTCCTTGGAAACAAATCTTTGAATATAAATCATGACATGATATATTATCATGTCTATCTGTAGCCCAGGTCTCAACTCCAAAAATGAAGGAGATTTCAGACTCTCTTAGTATCTGGCCTGAATATAAGCACTGGAAATATTCACCAAATTACCTCTCAGAACTTTAGATCTTAGAAGTGTTAAGACTTCTTCTACAAGGGCTAGGGCTTTTAGTCTGTACTATGACCAGGAAGTACATGATTTTCCCTTGTGCACTCCAACCTGAGCTTTCATTCCAAATTTACTGTTAATATAAAGTTATATCTTACTATAGGATTCAAAGTTTCAAGAAATCCACATATCTCAACCCTATATTCAACATCTACATGTTCTCCTAGTTGATCTCATTGACACAATTATGCAAAAATCATTACCAGGCAAAAGAGAGTCAAATTCAAATCTTGTGATTTGAAATTCTGTGGTCTGTAACCAACTCTATACTCAGTACATCAATATAAGCAGAGTTCATAGGGAGACTGAGGGAGAATAGAGTAATATATTCTTTCTGAATATATGGTGCTTTCTGAATGATCCATACTTAATAGGTATACTAGAGAAAAATACCTTTATTAATAATACAGCAATAATTTTGGAGACAATGTCTCTCCTTTTCTCAACACGTTTTTATCTACATATCGACTAAATGAAGGTTTTGTCTTAGCCTAGCAAATAGTCATTGTCCCTTTGATTCCTTGAGCACAATATTATATAAATTATAATACTGGCTTCTGTAATGGAATTTGCTAGTCCCAGAACTGTATATATACTATATGTAACAAACTCATAAATCCAAGTCTTTCTGAAACTCCTTCAGCCTGGGTCATCTAAAGATGTCAAATTGAAAACATTTAAAGTATGTCTCCCATCCTTCTTATCAATCTCTTTAAAAAATTCTTTTTTTTTAAAGATTTTATTTATTTATTTGACACAGAGAAAGAGAGATCACAAGTAGGCAGAGAGAGAGAGGAGAAGCAGGCTCCCAGCAGAGCAGAGAGCTCGATGCAGGGCTTGATCCTAGGAGCCTGGGATCATGACCCGAGCAGAAGGCAGAGGCTTAACCCACTGACCCACCCAGGCGCCCCTCTTTAAAAAATTCTTTAGGAATGCCTGGGTGGCTCAGTGGGTTAGGTATCCATAACTCTTGATTTCTGCTGGGGTCATGATCTCAGGGTCATGAAATTGATCCCCAGTCATGCTCCATGCTCAGCAGGGAGTCTGCTCAATATTCTCTCTCTCTGTCCCTTCCCACCATGTGTGCTCTTTCTCTCTAAAGTAAATAAATCTTTTAAAAAATTCTTTAACTTGAGCTCTAATATCTCTAGGTCCTGTGGTTTTAGATACTTCTAAAGTGTTTAAATCTATCTAGAGAAAAGGTATAATGTCTTCAAGTACAGACAGTATTTCCTCTTGAAGATAATGAGCATTTTAATTGTGGAGGTCTTAATGATTTCAGCTGCTTTATATCTAATATGAGAGAAATAGCATCCATTTTCTAGACTATGTGCCCCAACATAGAATATATAATGCCTTCTATTTTGTTACATTTTATAAGTCATAGTATTTTAAAGTTGTTTAGGAATATTTTATCAATATGTACAAATTCCATGGACCCTAGAATCTGAGTAGAATTGATTTATATACACAGCTCCAATGAGGGCCTTAATGGTACCAGCCAAGCAATGACTATATATAGTATACAAATTATTAGCCTATATCAGTACACAATTATTTCAGTTAACATATGATTCAAGTTGGATTAATCAGAGTGAGGCATAAGAATTTTTTGATAATTAGAGGACGAAGTGTGAGTAAGGAAGCAGGTAGCCCAGATTGCTGCTGGGAGCCATCTTAAACTTTGATAAGAACTACCATTCTGAAAGTTAGAACTATAATGTCTGAACAGACTAGTGCGTATTGACATTTTAATTCTCTGAATAACTCCTCATCTCAGCCCTCATTTACCTAAGTAGAAAATTTCTCTTTATGATTTAAGTGAGCTTTATTTTTCTGTTATTTGCCATTGAAAATATCCCATTTATCAAGGATTTTAATACACATCATCTATTTTTTTTATTGATTTCAGAGGTAGAATTCAGTGATTCATTATTTGCATATAATACCCAGTGCTTATTACATCAAGTGCTCTCCTTAATGCCCATCACCCAATTATCCCTTCTTCCCACCCACTGTCCCTCAAGCAACCCTTGGTTTGTTTCCTGGAGTTCAGTATCTCTTATGGTTTGCCTCTCTCTCAATTTTCATCTTATTTTATTTGTCCCTCACTTCCCCTTTGTTCATCTGTTTCTTAAGTTCCACAAATGAATGAAATTATATGGTCTTTGTCTTTCTCTGACTGATTTATTTTGCTTAACGTAATACCCTTTACTTCTACCCATGCCATTGCAAATGGCAAGATTTCATTCCTTTTGATGGTTAAGTAATATTCCATTGTATACCTCTGTTTCCAAAGAATACACCTAACAACTTGAAGGCAAAACAAAGACTGAAATCCAGGTATCTGAATTGCCATACCTATAGACTTTTCAACTTTCCTCATTAGTCTAAAATTATTATTTTCATCTCTAATTATAATTGCAGTTTTCTTTTAAATTTGTGTATGATATCTCAGATCCCTGTGTTCTTATCGTTTCTTGGAGGGGAAAAAAAACAACTAAAATAACCATCTATATAAAAGTGAAGTTCTGAATATTTCCCTTGAAGTTATTACTCTATTATAAAACATCAGTTAAGTATTTAATCTAAACAAGGTTCTATTCAAGGGGTGGGTACAAAATACCATCACAGTATAATTACTGAAGCAAGTAAATGAATATATAATTATGGTAGGCATGTTGCGTCCTATACGAGAGAAAACCAAAAAATGCTGTAGAGGTCTATAGGCTAGACTACACAAATTGGGAAAAGGTTCCCACCAGATATAACATTTAAGCTATAGCTTGAATGATAGAAAGGGCTTTACTTAAAGGGTTGGGAAAGACACACCAGGCATGAAGCTTAGCACAAATAGTTACGTAACTATACTTACTTTGTAAATAAAGGGAGATAGCAGAGAGAAATAAAACCCATGATCACTTACTAAATAACTAAGGTCAAATGGACACATTATACATTATACATATACACATTTACAAAGGTAAAAAGATACAACACATTACTGATAGTGTTATACTCCTGTGTGAGACCAGAGATGGTATTAGAATGGAATGGAGTATATGGGACCACAATGTGACCTGAAGGAAACTTAAAGACTCACTTCCCAAGGACTATCTATTTCACTGACCTCCCACAGTGCTCCTGGATGCATCTTCAAAACAAAATCCTGGCAGGGTAAGAATTTTCATCAGTGAAGTGTGATGACTTTTTAGAGCATCAGGAAGAAGAGACTCTCAGAGCCTGAAGAAAAAGAAGGTATGGCCTATGTTGAAAAAGGTAGATTCCCAGAGAGCCCATGCAGGAAGCAAGTAGACAGATGGTAAAGTCCTGGGGGATGCAGCACCAAAAGGGAAAAAAAAATGAGAACAAAGGCAATCCAAGTCATTTGATAGACTTTATTCCTAGGAAGTAATCATGGAAAGAAATAAATGGAAAGTGGTTGGTTCACATAGTTTAATGTGGAAAACTCTAAGGGCAGATACATTTTATTGAATAATGCATAGAAAAATATCCCTGTTGCAACAGACAAGACTTTTTTAGGAAAAGATCAAGGATAGGAGAATGCTAAAAGCAGCTACATTTAATTTTTTTCATAACATTTCTTGTTTCATAGCACAAAATTAAGTAGACTCCTATATTTTGATATGGGGGAGGGGGGAGTAAATGATACAGCTGACCCAGCAAAATCACAAATGGAAAAATAAGTCTTTAACTGAAAAAGGCTTGTTAAGATTGGGGGTTGGCCAAGACATCCTATTCTAGGATGATTTACAGTCAGGAAACTTATCTGCAATTCTAAAACTGCAGACTTCTATTTTATACCGTAAATAAGAAGTAAACTTTACCATAAATTGTGGAAGAAAATCACTGTTTTAGACCAAGGCTTCCTATTTATATTCACAGACCAAGTTGGTGAAAGCTTACTGGCTAGAAGATTATACTGATAAGAATAATAACAATAGTTCATTGAACAATTTCTCCATGTCAGGGCTTATTCTAAATTATTTACTTATAATTTTTTATTTTATCCTCCCAACAAGATTATGAACAAGATTATCATTTTCCCAAATTTACAGATGGGATGCCGTGGGCAGGTTTCCTCTTGCCCAGTGACACACAGTAAATGTCAAAGCTGAACAAGAACCAAGAAGGCAGAGCCAATCTATCCTCTTCCTTTAATCTGCTACATTTTGATACTGCAGGGAAAATAATAAATGTAATTGTGTTTAGGGCATATAAAGCAGTATATTTGTGTAAAACCAGGAATCAAGAAACTTGAGTATATGATGTCTTTCTGTCACTGCCATGTTCTCTTTAGACAGGTTCTTCACACCCTTCTGTCATTAGTTTTCTTATCTGCACTAAAAAAAGAGGTGTAATATTATTTTTAAATGGTCTAGGATTCTAGAACTATGCAAGTTAAAGCTGCCTACTTACAATGTTCTTACCTTTCAGAGTTCAAAATCAGGTATCTATCAAAATCGAGTGTCTATCAAAATCAAGTGTCTAACTTTCATATTTTTTTACCCCTTTCTGACATACCATAAGTAATCCCAGGGTACTACATGTTTTTAGCACTGATTTTCAGCCTGTGTTAAATGTTTACATCTGTTGTTTGTTTGGTTTTTTTTCGATGTGTGTTTATTTAATTTTAGGACAGATACCATGACTTATTAGTGTCTTCTGAAGATGCATCCTCAAAATACTAGATCCTTAATAAAAATATAATGGGATTATGTTACTCTTTGACAACTCTAGTAGAATTCTAAAAGACAAAGCAACATTATTCAATCAAGGATTTCTTTGGGGTATGAAGAATATTCTAAGGCTATTCTTATGTTTGGAGTGTAAATGCAACAAAAATAAGGAAATGTTGGAGGACTCTTAAAGGGAAGTAGTTATATATTCCTCAAAGAAAGCATGAAGAACTCATACACTGGCCTTGAGCATCTGATTAATCAATATTTTACTAGAAAAAATACAATACAATGAGAATACAACACGCTGAACACACAGACTGCTTATAGTGATTCAATTTTAAATATTCTATGCAACCATCATATTGCATGTCTCCCTTTTGTCAATTGGGACAGGTGTTTGAAAGATACAAAATTTGGTTATGGAGGCTATAATTCTCATACATGTTTTGTTCTTTTTTTTTTTTTCTTGGAGTTCAGGGCATTTATCTTCTTTATAATAAAGGATATTTCTTGTGCTGATTTGTTTTGGTGCCTAAGGAGAAGAATACCTTTATGCTCTTCTCTCTCGGCATTTCCCACCAAGCTATACCTCAGAGTTTTGATGCACTTTGTTTTGAGGCTTCCCTCAGAACTAATGACTTCCAGGTATAATTTCCAAATATGCTGTTTGCATTCAGTAGCTGCCTGTGGTTATGTTTCTCTACAAGTTGACTGTTCTTGGATTTTTTTGTTGTTGTTTGCTTTTAGGCATTTATCAGAACAGAAGTGTTACAGATGCTTCTTAGATGCTGAAATGGCTGCATCTTGAGGCTACAACATGACAGATGCGTGCCGGTTGCCTGTCACCTAAGCTCTACACTACAGCTAGTGGCAGGCCCAAATTCCCCTGACATCCCTTCTGCAATCACGTAAATTAATGAAACATCAGCCCCCAAAATATAAATACTAAGTTCTGAAACCCAGATTTAGGTTACCAGAAAGGCTATTTCTTTATCTTCATCACAGTTCATTATCAAATGACAGCATTTCTGTGGCAACGGAAGTAAAATCCTGCTTATAAACTGTATGTTAGCCAGACTAGCTCATTCATTTCTACCATCAGAGATGCTTCTTAAATTTTAATGTACTCTTCCTTACCTACCCTAGACCCAGTTTACTTTTATGATGAGTAGGATATCTTGCCAAACAAATTCAACAATATTGATTGCTTTGCTTACTGGATTCTAAAAGTGATCAATATTTGAATCCTACCACTTTACCCTGTATATTACAGATTCAATATTTTGTACACTTACATGGGGTTACATATCTAGGAAGTATCTAGGAAATGCTACTAGGGATCCTTTCCCTAATAAGAATAGGAGTGTGAAGGTAAATACTATATTGTTTACTTCTTCAGTATTCTTTATACTACTTGGCATGAGTCTAAAAATATATAAAACACCTACTAGTGTACATAAAATTTATCTCATTGGAAAACTTTAAAGATTTTTTTCACAAGCACTCAGAATCAGTGAAAGTCCAGAGGAAAAGAAACTCTCATAAATTTGGTATAACTGTAAGTTGTTGCAACCTTTCATAGAGGCATTTTGTTATTATCTGTCAAAATTTTTAGGTATGATATATTTGAAACAAGAATTTCACTTTAAGGAATCTAGTCTATGAATATTGTAAATCAAGCAAATTAAGATATATTACAGCATTCTGTAACAGAATCACTTTTATTAGCAATAGAAATGAAGTCAGTCTGAACATTCATAAGCATGAGACTGGTTAGATAATGGTATAGTCATACCACAGACTCTGAAGCAATACTTGAAAAAATAAAGCAGACCTAGATGTACTAAGAAAAAAAAATTCATAGTATACTGTTAAGGAAAAGACAACCTAAAACACAAATAAACAAGCAACAAACAAAAAATATACCAAAAAAATTGCAGAACAATGTATAGTATAGTCATTCTAGTAGCACAAACACACCACATGTGTTTGGGGAAGCTGTAAGATATGCATACCAAATAGGGAAGGGAAGAGAAATCATTTTCATTTTGACTAACATTTTGGATGGTTTTATTTATTAATGTATTTGAATGCCTATTATATTCCAGACAATGTGCTAGGTTTTGATTTCACTGGAATGTTTTTAACAACCTCACTTTTTACTCATTTGAAATTATTTTTTTAAATATGGTTTCTAACAAAAATATTATCATGGTTTATCAGAGAACTATGCCTTTAAGAGTACTGAAATTTGTCTTTATAGGCCACTCAAGAAAAATGGCAAGATTACATTCTAAACAAGTCAGAGCTGCAGACATGATAGAATCCATTAAGCTTAGGAAGACAGGACTATGTGAAATCCTTGAAACAAATTCCTATATTAACACGCATGATAGAAATCTTACATATGGATGCATACCAAGTTTTTATAGGAGTTACTGAAAGAATGCTGGCTTTCTAGCTAGACCATGGTAAAAAGTAACTAATTGCCTTAAAAATTGTCTCAAGTTTCTGCTGAGCATTACATAGACCATGGTGTCTCCAACTGGACATGACTTTAGATATCACTTTGCTGTTAATTGTGGATTAAAGTTGTATATTACAGTGATAATAGCATAACAGTTTGGAACAGACAGACATGATTCACAGCCTTTCCCTCCCATTTAGTAAAGTGTGATAGGTACAGATCACTTAAAATCACTGCTTAATTTTTTCCATCAGTAAACAGAGATACTAAATATAAGTTACTTATGGTGTGTAACAACTCCATACGTAAATGCATATAAATAAAGGTAATATATGTTAAACACTCAATATAGCACTTGATACTTAATAAGCAATAAATAAATACCTCCTGGTACCATTATATATATAATTTTTGATGACAACTTAGAAGGTGTGATTCTTTGGGGATTACAAATTCTTTAGAGCATCTATTCATATGTTTTATAATATTCTCCCACTAGTTTACTCATTTCCTATTGCTGTTGTAACAAATTGCCATGAAGTTAGTGGCTTAAAGTAACATAAATATACTACCTTTTCGTTCTTAAGTTCAGAAGTCTAAAATGGTCTGCAGGACTGCATCCCTTTTGCAGGCCACAGGAGAGAATTCATTTTTTTGCCTTTCTCGGCTTATAAAGAGCACCTACATTCCTCTGGTTCTTGGCCTCTTCCTCCATCTTCAGGCCAGTAATAGCTGGGCAAATCTTTCTCATATTACCCTACTTTTACACACCACTACTATAGTAAACTCTCCCTCTTCCGTCCTCTAATAAAGATCCTTGTGATTACATTAAGCCTGCCTAGATAATCCAAAATAATTTCCCCATCTCAAGATCTTTAATTTAGTCACATCTTCAAAGTCCTTTTTAAAGTAACATTCACAGGTCCTATGGATCTGGATATAATTAGCATCTTTATGGAGCCATTATTCAGCCTACTACAACTAGTAAATAAATTCAGGGAAAGTTGAATAGACTTGCAAATTTTCTGTTACAAAAACTTCATCTGTCATTTATTCTGTTACTCTTGGGGCAGTGTGAATTTTGTCTTCAGTTTCACTATAATAGCCAATAAGATGGTCAGACTGTACATGTACATCAATCAGCAATTAATGAGTACTCATTGATGTAACATAATCTGTTGTTCCCTTGAGAAAGTTCATAATTTCCTATTTAACCTCATAATGTCCTTTACTGGACATCATCTAAGTCTAGGAAGAAATTCTGAATCTCATTAGAACGTAAAAACTGAAAATGACCTTAAAACCATCTTTTCAAGAATACCCTCTAGTGTGTTCCATAAAATGCTAGATCTGAGAGATATAAATATATGGCTCTCAGAAAGATATTTCATGGTCAAAAATATGTGTAAACCACTGTATATTATATACCCTATTTTGAGATTAAAAATTAATATGATTATATTATCATGTTAATTAACCTGATAGGTTTTGAAAAAGTAAATTTTTTTTTTTAGAAGTTCATAGATTTTGTAACTACACAAAATTTATTTTTTTCCTTTTGGTTGTTTTTTTTTTTTTGCAGAATCAGTGAAAGTAAGTCCATTGGACATCACTATGGGAAAATGACTAATCCAGTGCTTCTCAACTGTTATTTCTGGGCCAGCAACATCAGCACCAACAAAGACCTTGTTAGAATCCAATCTGTTTGCACAGCTGAGCATGCTCAGTCCTAGAGTTAACTTGCTCCCTCTGCCCCTGTAGGTCAAAGCTTTACTTTGGGTAATGTCATAACTTAGGCATGCCAAATTTCAAATTACTCTGCCATTTGATTATCAACTTTTCCTGATGTTCCACAGTGACACCCATTTCCAACACTGGGCTCATAGCAACAGGCTATGTAGTTGTTCTTCCTGTAGAGGATTTATTTTCTTATGCTCATGCTTTGATTCTGTATCTCTAGGTAGTATTTACAGCTTGAATAGACATAGTACATCTTAATACTACTTCTATCCCTACTCTAAGACAAATGTCAGATCAAACTATTGTTTTCTAATGTATAAGAAGGCTTTTCATATCTTTTATCTAAGAAATGGTTTGGAAAAACCCCAAGATTCTTCTCTGTAACTTCCTTACCTTTTTTTAAAAAAAAAAAAAAAAAAAAAAAGCCACTAAAACCGAAGATTTTTTAAAATCATTGTACAAATTCCTTTGTTAAATTAAACTGCCTATGCCTTGCTGTCATACTCTTTTCTCTTCATTATGATGGTACAAGAACAATGTTAAATGAAGTAGGTAATATTGCAGGGGAGAAGTTCAAATCACAGAAGTAAAAAGTTAGAATATTTGTAATTTTGATTGAGTTTAAATTTATTTTTATAAGGAAGACTTTTCTTCCCTAAAATTGTTTCTGGAATGGCAAATTGTTCCCATTATTAAAAGCTGAAGTTGCGGGCACCTGGGTTGCTCAGTTGGTTAAGCGACTGCCTTGGGCTCAGGTCATGATCCTGGAGTCCCGGGATCGAGTCCCACATCGGGTTCCCAGCTCCACGGGGAGTCTGCTTTTCCCTCTGACCTTCTCTTCGCTCATGCTCTCACTGTCTCTCTCTCAAATAAATAAATAAAATATTAAAAAAAAAAAAGTTGAAGTTGTTGGGACGCCTGGGTGGCTCAGTTGGTTAAGCAGCTGCCTTCGGCTCAGGTCATGATCCTGGCATCCTGGGATCGAGTCCCACATCCCGCTCCTTGCTCAGCAGGGAGCCTGCTTCTCCCTCGGCCTCTGCCTGCCTCTCTGTCTGCCTGCGCTCTCTCTCTCTGACAAATAAATAAATAAAATCTTTAAAAAAAAAGTTGAAGTTGTTAATAAGGGGGAAAAAAGCCTGCTCAGGAAATAATCTAGCATCCTAAAACATTACTAACATATGATTATAGGAAAAAAGTTAATTAATCAAGCAAGAAGGATAAGGAAAACAAATTTTATGAAAAAGGAAAGAATGCTAAATTTAAATTTGAGTTAAGAATTATAATTGGCAAAGATTTTTAAAATATATAAGGAAGAAAGATATTAATGAAAAATTTTATTTGGGTGAATTTTGTGATGGTCATGATGGTGGTGGTTTTGAATCTTAAGAAAGAAAAGATGACCAGGTAAGCAAAGTTTGTTGGAAAGCAAATATTGAAAAGAAAGCTTTTTTTGGAATATTTAACTTTTTTTAAGTTTTTAAAAATTTATTTCTAGAGAAAGAGAGAGAGTGAGACACAGTGAACAGGGAAGGGTCAGAGGAAGAGAGAATCTTAAACAGTCTCCACACTCAGCATGGGGCTTGATCTCACAACCCTTAAATCAGACCTGAGTTGAAATTAAGAGTCATATGCTTAACTAACTGAGCCACACCAGGCACCCTGGAATTTTAAAATTTGTATTTCTTATAATCATTGGTGTTCTGCCTTTCCAATTATATGTAAGTTGAACAGAAGAAAGGCAAGTCTTCTTTAGCCATTTATGAGAATGTAGTTCTACTAGTGTGATTTCCCCTCCGGCTGTCACAAGCCGAGAGGATATATTTCCTCTGTGTAAATTTAAGCAGTCTGGCAGTAACATGAGTGGATGGCAATAAATAATATTGTCACCTGCACTTAAATGGAATTTCTGGTGTCTTGTTTTTCATTGCTGTCAGTAGTGTATCTCTCCTTAAGACAATATTTCATCAAACTTATAATGAAAATGATAATGTGGCCATACTTTATTTACAGCATAACTTTCTATCAGTTGGGTTGAGTTTTTGTTGTCATATTAATCAAACGCAAGCTTGAAACTCTTCAAAAATACTTTTCCAAAATAAATACTTTTAGAAACATATAAAGAGACAAACTTTAAAGCCACAAATTTTTTTCAGTATAATATCAGCTAAAAGAATGCATTTTCTTTTATTATTAAGAATTTTGGGGGCGCCTGGGTGGCTCAGTCGGTTAAAGCCTCTGCCTTCGGCTCAGGTCATGATCTCAGGGTCCTGAGATGAAGCCCCACAGCATGCCCTCTGCTCGGCAGGGAGCCTGCTTCCCCTCCACCCTCTCTGCCTGCCTCTCTGCCCACTTGTGATCTTTGTCTGTCAAATAAATAAATAAAATCTTAAAAAAAAGAATTTTGGTAAGACACAAAGTTTTCATGAAAACAAAGACCATATGGCCATATCTACCAAAAAGAAATTACAATTTCCCCCAAAGGAATTTTCCCAAAACACTAAAATGATCAAGAAAAGTAAATCTCTAGCCACTCCCATCCTCATATAGATTGGAAAATATACAAAAGATTCCATTTCATTAAAAATAGTTTTGGTTTTAATAATTCTAAAACTTTTTTCAAACAAACATGATAGTAAAAATGTTGCCTTTTATTAGATAAAATTCAAAGAATAGCATACTGTATTCTCAATATTGAGCTTGTAGTCATATTTCTTATTTATAATTTGTATCAGGACCATATTTTATAGGTATGTGACAGAATCAATTAGGATTATTGGTCATAAAAATTATTTATAGGGTGAAAGTGAAAGAATACTATTAGCACAGGATAAAAGCATACAAAACTAATTTCCACACTTATTAGTTGTGTGAATCTTGGGTGAGTTATTTAAACCCTCTTAGTGTCTTCTTCTATAAAATGGGTATAATAGTAGTACCTACTTCATAGGTTGCTACAAAGATTAATAAGTTAACATTTATAAAGTGCTGAGATGAGATCTAGCATATAATAAATGCTAGATAAATATTTATTAAATGAAATAAATAAATAAATAAATGGGATGAGACAAGTTGGGGACAATGGCCATTTCTTATTTCAAAATATTTCTAATGGTGTCTCTAATAATTAAGCACTGTTACCCAAGAGTAAAAATGTCATTCTTTAGAAAATTAGTGCATTCAATAAGAATGAGTTTAATATTAATAATAATTTGCACCTAATTGATAACCTCATGAAGTTAAAAAACATGAGAGTGTAAAAGCAAAAGAAGAAAATCTTATGTATTTATCAAGATGACCTTTGCATTACCTGTAATAAAGGATTCTTCAAGATGAAAATTGTATTCAAAATGATTACATTTACATGATATAAAGCAGAGTAAACAATGAAACAAATGCAAGTGCCCAATGTATGGGCATAGGACATAATGCTAACTCTCAAAGGGCAAAACATGAAGTAAGTAGATAAATAAATGACCTAAGAACTCATGTATGAAGATGACCCCAAACTGAAAAATTGAAATGAATGTTTACACATTTCTCCATTTCACATTAATCTAAAGAAATTACCTACTCTAAATCTAACTAGTTATCAGAAATACTAGGAAATCTAGAATTATTGTTGTTGTGTAGTTTGCTGGGGCATGGAGTGAGGGAGAATCTAAATGGAATTTTCCATCAAACAATATTTAAATTATCACTATATCATATTTTAAGAAATATAGTGAATAATACACAAAGAAATAAACCTCATTAAAAATCAATTCTGCAAGTGATGCATTTGCTTAATTCATGAGCACCAGAATTTTGATTGCCAAAGTCAGTTCAAACAGCAATGTCTAGAGAACAATGATGGGAGGGGTCTTTGACTTGGAATTTGAAAACAACCAGATGAGTATTTAAGAATAATTAGTTCATCCAGTATGGCTGCAGGCATGGATAGTCTGTGTGTGGACCCCTGCAGGAACTGATGTTTTGATAGGCTTATAAAAACAATGAAACTTAGGATATTGGCAAGAGTAGCTGAAGTCAGAAAAAGAATAAAGAAGGGCCTCTACATTTGGGAATACCACTCATTTTGTACTTGAAAAATATTTGGTCTAGTGAAATGAAAGTAATTTTCCCTGATATTTTGGCATCATTGAGATATTTTCAAGAGCAGTGATTTTTATTCATTGTGTCAAATTGTTCTTGGTCGCCTTCAATATATGACAGGTCTACTGGCATATTTTAATAGGCATGTAATATTCTTTTTAACTATAACTGAAGACACAAGCTGTTATTGTGATTTCCTTCAGATAAAACACTGGGTTAAAGAAAAAAACAAAGCATAAGTTCAGGTCAATTCCAAAAAGAAAATTGTTTATGATTATAATCAAGAATTGTAACTAATAATCTTTAAGAAAATGAATCAGGAAAATAGAATTTCAGCTCATTATGTTGAAGGGGTAAGTAAATGAGGAAAGTGATAATTATTGATCCTTTGAGCCAATAAAAAATACATTTATTGTATACATTGAGGGTATAAAGGAAAGTAAGGAAATGTTATTTAAAATTAGAAAACAGATCCTTGTAGTGGCAGAAATTTTAGCAAAACCGTCATTTGCAGTAATGTGCAATATAGAAAATATACCTAGTTATAAGAAGATCTCCAGATAAAATATTGTAATTACTTCCTGGATTGATTCTTCTTGGCGCCTATGATAAAATGCTTGAGGAGAGAAAGAAACTAAAGAATGACTTGTTAAATACAAAGGATCCAGGGCTCTTGTCATAGCCAGTTTCGGCTGTTATAAAGAAGTACCATAGACTGGATTACTTAAACCCAGCAGAAATTTATTTTACACAGTTCTAGAGAATGGAAGTCCAACACCAAGGTGTCAGCATGGCTGGGCTCTGATAAAAACCCTCTTCTGGGTTAAAGATTTCTAAATCCTCATGTATCCTCACATGGCATAAAGAGTACTAAAGAGTTCTCTGAGGTTTCTTTTGTAACTGCACTATTCCCATTCATGAGGGCTCTAACCTCATGACCTAATCACCTCCCAAAGGCCCCACCATTTAAGACCATTACATTGGGGGTTAGGATTTCCACATATGTGGAATATGTATGTGGGGGGCACAGATCATTTGTCTCTTTAGTTCACAGACTTGAGATAAGGAAAGAAACCTTGTTAATCTATACCAACAGAAATGAATTCAAAGATTCTCATTTGTATACAGATTTGAGATGATGAGATTTTGTATCTGAAGCCTTAACTTGTTTAAAAATATGGGACCTTGGGGAAGTCTGGGGGAAAGTGAATGCATTATACACATGAGAGAAATACAAATAATTTTGAGCATTTTAAAACATAGCCTAGAAATTCTTAGACACTCTTCCTATCAATATTTGGGATCATATCCCACCACAATAAATCCAACCTCTGTGACTAAGCAACAGAATAATGTGGAATTGATGCTATGCTAGTTTCTAGGCCTTAAAAAATTGGCACCTACCATATTCTATTGTTTGAGATACTTGCTCTTAAAACCTAGTTACCAGTCTGTGAGGATGCAGCCTGAGGAGAGGCCCACACAGTGAGTGATGTGGACAGAACTAAGGCTCCTAGCTCTCAGTCTGAGCTGGGCTCATGATCATCAACCAGTACCAATCTGCAACCTATGTGAGTAAATCAACTTAAAAGTGAAACCTCCAGTACCCAGCTGAATGGACCCAGGTAACATCATCTAGAAAAGAAGTGAGCTTTCTCTTCGGAACCTGCCCATATCACAGCTTCATGCAATAACTGTGATTTATTTATGTAGTGACAACCAGGATAGTAACTATTACCAAACAAATAATTCTGAGGAATATGAAGATGTTTCACTAATAAAATTATGAGTGCTACAGAGGAAAAAGTTGTTTTTTAAAGCAAGTAATCTCTCTGTCTAGAAGTTCACACAATCCAGGCGAGCATTCTAATAAAATAAAGAATCTCTGGAAACTACATCTTTTTCTTTTAAAGGGAGGGATACTAAACTTATTTTTTAAATTAAATATTTTTTTAAAATTAAAGTTCAAAGTGAATCATCAAAATAATGATTAAAAACTCATAGAAGCGGGAGGAGCCGAAGATGGCGGAGAAGTAGCAGGCTGAGACGACATCAGGTAGCAGGAGATCAGCTAGATAGCCTATCAAACCATTCCAAACACCTACGAATCCAACAGGAGATAGAAGAGAAGAACAACAATTCTAGAAACAGAAAATCGACCACTTTCTAAAAGGTAGTGAAGTGAATCCAACGCAACGGGAAGATAGACCTCGGGGGGAGGGGCCGGCTCCCGGCAAGCAGCGGAACAACGGAGCACAAAATCAGGACTTTTAAAAGTCTGCTCCATGGAGGGACATCCCGCCAGAGGCTAAACTGGGGTGAAAACCTCGCGGGGACAGCATGGACTCAGGTCCCACAGGATCACAGAAGGACTGGGGGTGTCTGAGTGTCACAGAGCTCACAGGTATTAGAGCAGGGAAGCCGGCTGCGGAGACAGAGCCAAGCAGTGAGCTCTCAACTCGGAGTTACCATGAACCGTAATCTGTAACACGGGCTGGTGCTCTGTGCGTGGGGTCTCCCAAGATCCGGGGAGACTCCGACCTGGGAGAGCCCAGAGATCTTCGGGGTTCGGAGACTCCAGGTAGGACATTGTGCCAGAGACAGAGACGCTTGGTCACAGGCTGGTTGACCTCGGAGTGCAGCCAGAGGCCAGTGAAATGGGCCTGATTATGCACATTTTTCTCTAAGCACGGCTGGAGGCTGGGGAGATGGAAGTGATTAAGCGCTTTTCTCTGAAAGCGCACTGAAGACTGAGGTCCTGAGCTCTCAGCTCCTCCAAGCCGGAGATTGGGAGGCCGCCAATTTCATTCCCGTACTCCGGAACTCTACGGAAAGCGTTCAGGGAACAAAAACCCCAGAAAGCGAAATTGAGAGGATTACTTAGCCCGGCCCCTGCTAAGGGTGGTGCAATTCCGCCTGGGGCAGAGACACTTGAAAAATTCACTATAACAGGCTCCTCCCCCAGAAGATCAACAAGAAATCCAGCCAAGACCAAGTTCACTTAACAAGGAGAACAGTGGAATTCCAGAGGAGGAGAAAGCAAAGCATGGAATTCTTGCCTTTCTCCCCATTAATCTTTAGTCTTGCAAAGTTAATTAAAAAAATTTTTTTTTCTCCTCTGCTAATTTTTTTTAACTTTTACCCTTTCCTCTTTTAACGTTTTTTAATGTTAGTTTATCTTAATAACTTTCTTAAAAAAATCTTTTTTGAACCTTTATTATTATAGTCATATTTTATCCTTCACTGTATCTAACTTTATTCTTTGTATACACATAGGGGTTTTTTTTCTTCTTAAAAATTTGGGGTACAACTTCTTCTAATAGATCAAAATACACCCCAAATCTAGTACCGGGCTTGATCTAGTCTCCAGCCCAAGGAAGTTCTCTCCACTTTTTTTTTTTTTTTTAATTCTCCCTACCAACTTACCTTATCAACTCCTTTGTTGGAAAAAAAAAAAAAAAAAGTTTTTTTCTTTAATCTTTATAATCATATTCCATCCCTTCATTGTGTTTACCCTTATATATGTTTTGCATTCTTTAAAATTTTGGGAGGTAGTTTCTTCTAAAAGACCAAAATACTCCCAAAATTAAGTGGGTAACCCTGTTCTAGTCACCAGTCTAACACACATATATATATTTTTACTTTTTTTTACATATTTTTTTCTTTGTGTTCTCTTTTTTTTTTTTTTAATTTTGTTTTTTTCTTTTCTGAACTTCTTTTTACCCCCTTTCTTTCCCTCCCCCCACGATTTGGGGTCTCTTCTGATTTGGTTAAAGCACATCTTCCTGGGGTCTTTGCCAGCATGTTAGTATTACATTTGCTCCTTCATATATTCTTATCTGGACAAAACGACAAGGCGGAAAAACTCACCGCAAAAAAAAGAACAGGAGGCAGTACAGAAAGCTAGGGACCTAATCAATACAGACATTGGTAATATGTCAGATCTGGAATTCAGGACGACGATTCTCAAGGTTCTAGCTGGGCTCGAAAAAGGCATGGAAGATATTAGAGAAACCCTGTCCGGAGAAATAAAAGCCCTTTCTGGAGAAATAAAAGACCTAAAGTCTAATCAAGTTGAAATAAAAAAAGCTATTAATGAGGTGCAATCAAAAATGGAGGCTCTACTGCTAGGATAAATGAGGCAGAAGAAAGAATTAGTGATATAGAAGACCAAATGACAGAGAATAAAGAAGCTAAGCAAAAGAGAGACAAACAACTATTGGAACACGAGGGGAGAATTCGAGAGATAAGTGATACCATAAGACGAAACAACATTAGAATAATTGGGATTCCAGAAGAAGAAGAAAGAGAAAGAGGAGCAGAAGGTATACTGGAGAGAATTATTGTAGAGAATTTCCCTAATATAGCAAAGGGAACAAGCATCAAAATACAGGAGGTGCAGAGAATCAAAAGATACCCCTCAAAATCAATAGGAATTGGTCCACACCCCGTCATCTAATAGTAAAATTTACAAGTCTTAGCGACAAAGAGAAAATCCTAAAAGTAGCACGGGACAAGAAGTCTGTAACATACAATGGTAAAAATATTAGATTGGCAGCAGACTTATTCGCAGAGACCTGGCAGGCCAGAAAGAACTGGCATGATATATTCAGAGTATTAAACAAGAAAAACATGCAGCCAACAATACGTTATCCAGCTAGGTTATCATTGAAAATAGGAGAGAGAAAAAGCTTCCAGGACAAACAAAAACTGAAAAAATTTGTAAACACCAAACCAGTTCTACAGGAAATATTGAAAGGAGTCCTCTAAGCAAAGAGAGACACTAAAAGTATTACCAAGAAGGAACAGAGACAATATACAATAACAATCACCTTACAGGTAATACAATGGCACTAAATTCATATCTCTCAATAGTTACCCTGAACGTAAATGGGCTAAATGCCCCAATCAAAAGACACAGGATATCAGAATGGATAAAAAAACAAAACCCATCCATATGCTGCCTACAAGAAACTCATTTTAGATCCAAAGACACTTCCAGATTCAAAGTAAGGGGTTGGAAAACAATTTACCATGCTAATGGACATCAGAAGAAAGCTGGGGTGGCAATCCTTATATCAGATCAATTAGATTTTAAGCCAAAGACTATAATAAGAGATGAGGATGGACACTATATCATACTCAAAGGGTCAGTCCAACAAGAAGATCTAACAATTTTAAATATCTATGCCCCTAATATGGGAGCAGCCTACTATATAAACCAATTAATAACAAAATCAAAGAAACACATTGACAAGAATACAATAATGGTAGGGGACTTTAACACGCCCGTCACTGAAATGGACAGATCATCCAAACAAAAGATCAACAAGGAAATAAAGGTCTTAAATGACACACTGGACCAGATGGACATCACAGATATATTCAGAACATTCCATCCCAAAGCAACAGAATACACATTCTTCTCTAGTGCCCATGGAACATTCTCCAGGGTAGATCACATCCTGGGTCATAAATGAGGTCTCAACAGGTATCAAAAGATTGGGATCATTCCCTGCATATTTTCAGACCACAATGCTCTGAAGCTAGAACTCAATCACAAGAGGAAATTTGGAAAGAGCACAAATACATGGAGACTCAATAGCATCCTTCTAAAGAATGAATGGGTCAATCAGGAAATCAAAGAAGAATTGAAAAAAATCATGGAAACAAATGATAATGAAAACACAACAGTCCAAAATCTGTGGGACACAGCAAAGGCAGTCCTGAGAGGAAAATATATAGCAATACAAACCTTTCTCAACAAACAGGAAAGGTCTCAAATACACAACCTAACCCTACACCTAAAGGAGCTCGAAAAAGAACAATAAAGAAAGCCTAAACCCAGCAGGAGAAGAGAAATCATAAAGATCAAAGCAGAAATCAATGAAATAGAAACCAAAAAAACAATAGAACAAATCAATGAAACTAGGAGCTGATTCTTTGAAAGAATTAATAAGATTGATAACCCCTGGCCAGACTTATCCAAAAGAAAAGAGAAAGGACCCAAATAAATAAAATCATGAATGAAAGAGGAGAGATCACAACCAACACCAAAGAAATACAAACAATCATAAGAACATATTATGAGCAACTCTATGCCAACAAATTTGACAATCTGGAAGAAATGGATGCTTTCCTAGAGACATATAAACTGCCAAAACTGAACCAGGAAGAAATAGAAAACCTGAATAGGCCCATAACCAGTAAGGAGATTGAAACAGTCATCCAAAATCTCCAAACAAACAAAAGCCCAGGGCCAGATGGCTTCCCAGGGGAATTCTACCAAACATTTAAAGAAGAATTAATTCCTATTCTCCTGAAACTGTTCCAAAAAATAGAAATGGAAGGAAAACTTCCAAACTCATTTTATGAGGCCAGCATCACCTTGATCCCCAAACCAGACAAGGATCCCATCAAAAAAGAGAATTACAGACCAATATCCTTGATGAACATAGATGCGAAAATTCTCACCAAAATACTAGCCAATAGGATCCAACAGTACATTAAAAGGATTATTCACCACGACCAAGTGGGATTTATTCCAGGGCAGCAGGGTTGGTTCAACATCCGCAAATCAATCAATGTGATACAGTACATTAACAAAAGAAAGAACAAGAACCATATGATACTCTCAATAGATGCTGAAAAAGCATTTGACAAAGTGCAACATCCCTTCCTAATCAAAACTCTTCAAAGTGTAGGGATAGAAGGCACATACCTCAATATTATCAAAGCCATCTATGAAAAACCCACTGCAAGTATCATTCTCAATGGAGAAAAACTGAGAGCTTTTCCGCTAAGGTCAGGCACACGGCAGGGATGTCCGTTATCACCACTGCTATTCAACATAGTACTAGAAGTCCTAGCCTCAGCAATCAGACAACAAAAAGAAATTAAAGGCATCCAAATCGGCAAAGAAGAAGTCAAACTATCGCTCTTTGCAGATGATATGATACTATATGTGGAAAACCCAAAAGGCTCCACTCCAAAACTGCTAGAGCTTGTACAGGAATTCAGTAAAGTGTCAGGATATAAAATCAATGCACAGAAATGAGTTGCATTTCTTTACACCAACAACAAGACAGAAGAAAGAGAAATTAAGGAGTCAATCCCATTTACAATTACACCCAAAACCAGAAGATACCTAGGAATAAAACTAACCAAAGAGGCAAAGAATCTATACTCAGAGAACTATAAAGTACTCATGAAAGAAATTGAGGAAGACACAAAGAAATGGAAAAATGTTCCATGCTTATGGATTGGAAGAACAAATATTGTGAAAATGTCTATGCTACCTAAAGCTATCTACACATTTAATGCAATGCCTATCAAAAGCCCATCCAATTTTTTCAAAGAAATGGAACAAATAATCCTAAAAATTATATGGAACCAGAAAAGACCTTGAATAGCCAAAGGAATATTGAAAAAGAAAGCCAAAGTGGGTGGCATCACAATTCCAAACTTCAAGCTCTATTACAAAGTTGTCATCATCAAAATAGTATGGTACTGGCACAAAAACAGACACATAGATCAATGGAACAGAATAGAGAGCCCAGAAATAGACCCTCAACTCTATGGTCAACTAATCTTCGACAAAGAATACCAAATGGGAAAAATACAGTCTCTTCAACAAATGGTGTTGGGAAAATTGGACAGCCACATGCAGAAAAATGAAATTGGACCATTTCCTTACACCACACACGAAAATAGACTCCAAATGGATGAAGGACCTCCATGTGAGACAGGAATCCATCCAAATCCTTGAGGAGAACACAGACAGCAACCTCCTCGACCTCAGCCGCAGCAACTTCTTCCTAGGAACAATGCCAAAGGCAAGGGAAGCAAGGGAAAAAATGAACTACTGGGACTTCATCAAGATCAAAAGCTTTTGCACAGCAAAGGAAACAGTCATCAAAACCAAAAGACAACTGACAGAGTGGGAGAAGATATTTGCAAACGACACATCAGATAAAGGGCTAGTATCCAAAATCTACAAAGAGCTTAGCAAACTCAACACCCAAAGAACAAATAATCCAATCAAGAAATGGGCAGAGGACATGAACAGACATTTCTGCAAAGAAGATATCCAGATGGCCAACAGACACATGAAAAAGTGCTCCACATCACTGGGCATCAGGGAAATACAAATCAAAACCACAATGAGATACCACCTCACACCAGTCAGAATGGCTAAAATGAACAAGTCAGGAAATGACAGATGCTGGCGAGGATGTGGAGAAAGGGGAACCCTCCTACACTGTTGATGGGAATGCAAGCTGGTGCAACCACTCTGGAAAACAGCATGGAGGTTCCTCAAAAAATTGAAAATAGAGAGAGCTACCTTATGACCCAGCGATTGCACTACTGGGTATTTACCCTAAAGATACAAGCATAGTGATCCTAAGGGGCACGTGTACCTGAATGTTTATAGCAGCAATGTCCACAATAGCCAAGTTATGGAAAGAACCTAGATGTCCATCAACAGATGAATGGATAAAGAAGAGTGGTAGGGGCACCTGGGTGGCTCAGTGGGTTAAAGCCTCTGCCTTCAGCTCAGGTCATGATCCCAGGGTCCTGGGATCAGGCCCCACATCGGGCTCTCTGCTCAGTGAGGAGCCTGCCTCCTCCTGTCTCTCTCTCTCTTTGTCTACTTGTGATCTCTGTCTGTCAAATAAATAAATAAAATCTAAAAAAAAAAAAAAGAGTGGTATATACAATGGAATACTATGCAGCCATCAAAAGAAATGAAATCTTACCATTTGTGACGACATGGATGGAA
>ML111995.1:0-54415 GCA_003697995.1 Taxidea taxus jeffersonii | reverse complement strand
CCCGCATTGGGCTCTCTGCTCAGCAGGGAGCCTGCTTCCCTTCCTCTCTCTCTCTGCCTGCCTCTCTGCTTACTTGTGATCTCTGTCAAATAAATAAATAAATAAAATCTTAAAAAAAATAAGATTATATCATGATGTCTTCACATATATTCTAATAAATTTTTTCACTCATTGTAGTCTGGTTTCTGGTTTCCACTTCAATACACACACACACACACACACACACACACAACACATCACACTCCTTCTGTCTCTTTCTACTGAGACTGCTCTTATCTAAATCAACTATGATTTTTCCAAAGCAAATATACACTACTCTCTTTTAGGCTTTGATGGCCTCTTAGAAACATTCAATCCCTTCTCTTGAAATATTCTCTTTTCTTGCTCTTAATGACTTCACAGTCTCCCGACATTTATTACATCTCCCATGAGCTCCTTCTCAGTATCCACCAACAGACTATTCTACTGTTTCTAATATCTAAATATTTAAATTTACTAAACCCTGTGATTTATTCCTCTATAGACTAACAATGGTTTCATGTAAACCCATGATTTTTAAATAAGCAAGAGAGGTTGTTGATTTCTGACTCTAGATTTCAGCTCAGGTTGTGATCTCAAGGTTGTGGGATCAAGCCCTGCATCAGGCTACACACTCAGTACAGAGTCTGCTTGAGATTCTCTCCCTCTGCTGCTCCCCTGAACTTTTTGCCTCTAGTATAATGTTGAAAAGAATAACCACTGTGAAATAGGTGGAAAGTGTTCTGTTTAACAAAGGCCTAGTCTATAAGAGAAAGACTTTACCAGAGTCTTATCTCAGTTGGAGAAAGGGCATTTATCTATCTCCAGTACCCTCTTGTCTTCCTGTCTCACTAAAGGGAGGAATGTGGGTAGCAAGAAATGCTAGCACATGTACAGTCCAGGGACACAGGCCCACCAAAAGACTAAGATTTATTCATAAAATTATAGACTACTTCCCCTCACTAACACCTTAGCACCACATGAACAGGACTCCAGTAAAATAATAGTAGATTAGATATGCAAAAATATATAAACTATAGATACTCTGTAAGGAGAAGCATTTAGGGAAAACCCAATCTCAAAAAAGAAGGTGCAAACAAAAAAACCTAGAGGAATCTGAAGTCCCTACAGCTACCACAAACACTAAAAGCATCCAAAGTCCCAATCAAACTAACATAAAATTCATAAAGACCTATTTACCTTAGTTCTTATTACTCAATACATCACGTCCCACTCTCAACAACAATAACAACAAAAATCACAAGGTATGGTAAAAGGTAAGAAAAAAATGACAATCTGAAGTGACAACATAAGCAACAGACTAGAAATGACACCTGTGTTGGAGTTATCAGACAGGATTTTAAAATAGCTAATACATTAGGAGCTATAACTGAAAAAGGAGAAAACATTTAAGAACATATGGGTAATATAAGCAGAGAAATGGAAACCCTAAAAAAATCAAAAATAAATAACAGAAGTTAAAAACACTGTGGCATAAATGAAGAATACCTTTGATGGGCTCACCAGTAGACTGGATACAGCTGAGGAGAGAATCAGGACACTTGGAGATATATCAATAAAAACCTCCCAAACTGAAAAGCAAAAATTAAAAAAGAATAAAACAAACAAATAAAAATTAGAACATCCAGGAGCTGTGAAACAATTACCAAAGGGATAACATTTGTGTAACTGGATTACTAGAAGGAGAAGAGAGAATAGAGAAGAAATATTTGAAGACATAATAGTCAAGAATTTTCCAAAATTAATGATAGACACAAAACCACAGATCTAGGAACTTCAGAGAACACCAGACAGGATAAATACCAAATATGTAATATATCTAGGCATAAAAGACTCAAACTGCAGAAAACTAAAAGCAAAGAGAGAATCTAGAAATGTGCTGGGGATAGGAACAAGGAGATTGGAGGGTGCCTTGCCTATACAGCAACGAGGGAAAAATGGCAGCAGATTATTGCCAGAAACCATTCCAGCAAGAAAATGGAATAAATCTTTTAGTGTTAAAATAGAAAACCCCAACAATCTATAATTAGGTATCCAGCAAAAATATCCTTCAAACATGAATAAAAAGTAAAGGTTTTCTCAAAAACAAAACAACAACAACAACAACAAAAACTGTAGGAATTCATCACCAGTAGCTCTTCTTTTCAGGAAATGGTTTAGAAAAGGTTTTTCAGGGAGAATAAAATGATATAGGTCAGAAAATTGAATCTATATAAAGAAAAGAAAAGCCTATTAAGAAAAGGAATAAATAAAGGATGATAATTTTTTATTCCTAATTGATCTAAAATATATTTTAAGCAATAATAGTAAGAATGCATTTGGTGAATATAGTACATAGTTAAGTGAAATGAATGAAAGCGGTGTCATTAAAGATAAAAGGGAAAGATTGGAAATAATACTATAAGATGCTTTCAGCACATATGAAGTGGTATATTATTTTAAAATGGCCTTGTTAAAAATATAAACTACATATTATAGAGCAACTTTGAAAAAATTAAAGAAATATGATTACTAGGTAAAGAGAGAAGCAAAAATATAATCATATAAAATGCTCAGTTGAAACCAGAAGACAGAAAAATAAAGATATAAATATAGAAAAAATTGAACAAATAGAAAAACAGTTACAAACATGGTAGTTATTAATCCAGCTATATTAATAATCACCGTAAATGTGAATGGTCAAAGTGTATCAGTCACAATACAGAGACTGTCAGAGTAGATTAAGAAAATAATAATATCCAACTATATATTGTCTTCAAGAAATCCAATTAAAAAAAAAAAACCTCAGGTAGATTAAAAGTAAAAGGGTAGAGAAAGTTATACCAGGCTAATATGCATCAAAAGAAATCAATAATAAATATATCAATTCAGATAAATCAGATTTCAGAACAAAGAATATTTTCAAAGATAAAGAAGATCATTACATAATGACACAGGAGACAATTCTTCAAGAAGACATAACAGTAACAGATGTGTATGCCTCTAATGAAAGAACATGAAACATGGAATGCAAAACTCATAGAACAAATATGTAAAAAAAAAAAAAAAAAGGACAAAATCTAGTGTTCCAGTCAGTCTTCAATACCCTTGTATCTGTAATTGACACATCAAGAGGGCAGAAAATCAGTAAGGATAAAGTTGACCTAAACAGCACTATAAACCATTTGATCTAGTTGACATTTATTGAATTCCCGTCCAATAATAACAGAATACACATTGTTTTCAAACTCATATAGAAAATTCACCAAGATTGATCACATTCTGGGCCGAAAAAACACACCTCAATTAAAAAAAAAAAATAGAGACCATACAAAATAACAAAGTATGTTACTCAGACTATGTGGATTTAAATTAGAAATCAGTAACATAAAAATAACTGGGAACATTTCCAAGTATTTGGAGACTAAACAATGTAATTCCTCATAACCTATGGGTCAAAAAAGTATTCTCAAAAGAAGTTTTTAAAAAATATTTTTGCTGGCAAGTGAAAATACAACTTATCAAAATTTGTCAAATGTAGCAAAAGCTATTGAGGGAGATATATAGCACTGAATAGATATAGTAGAAAAGAAAGATCTAATGTCAGTTATCTAAGCTTCCACATTAGGAACTGGAGAAAGAAAAGCAATATAAACCTAAATCAAGCCTAATAAAGAAGGAGGAGGGTAGGAAGGCGCAGGGAAGAGTAAGGGGGAGGGGGAGAGGGAGGGAAGGGAAAGGAAGAAGACAAATTACTAACATCAGAAATGAAAGAGAGGTCATAAGTACTGATTCTATGGAGAGTGAAAGGATAAAAAAACAAATATTATGAACAACACTTTGAGCCCTCAAATTTGATAATCTATATGAAACGCACCTATTCCTTGATAGAAAACAATCTACCAAAACTCACACAAAGATAATCTGAATAGGCCTATATTTATTAAATACATTGTATACATAATTAATAACCTTGGGAAAAAAGAAAGCAATAGGTCTAGGTGGTTTTAGTGGCAAATTCTAACAAACATTTTAGGACCCAATGGTACTAAACTTTACAATTTTTCCCCGACACAAGGAAAACCCACAGTTCAGTGTTAACTGTGAATCTCAAATTTATACTTATAACCAAGACATTTCTTCTAAACTTCCTCTAATATATATATTTCCAATTGGCTAATTTACATATCTTCTTTTATGTCTCATACATATCTCAAACTTAATATCCAAAACACACTTTTTAAGAAAGTCCCTCTGTCCCTCTAAGCCACTTTCTCCCTCTCTGCTGAGTCTTTACAAATATGTAATGTCAATTCTAGAAACCTAGAAATCATAATTGATCCTCCATGTAAATAATCTCTACATCAAATCTGAAGGTAAATTCTGTAAATTTTTTTCTCGATTAGATATATTAAATCCATGTATTCCTACATCTCTGTCTAGCTGGGACTCCCATCCTCACTCTCTTTGGCCTACTCATCAGTATACTAATTGGTGTCTCCTTCCTCTCTTGTTTCCTAACAATATATTCTCTATGCTGCAATAAGAGAACTTACTTTTAAATATAAATCAGACCTTGTCATTTCCTAACTTATAATAATTCAATAATTCTTCTCATTAAACTTATATCAAAATTCAGTATCTTACTGGGACTTTTAAAGTACTGAATTATTTAGCTTTTATTTCTGTCTCCTATGTTTTACTAGACTCCAGCTGTATTAGTCCTCTCTCAGATCCTGAAGACCTCAAGATGTTTACACATTTGAGATTCTTTGCACCCAAACTTGACTCACTCTTCTTCATATAACTAAACTCTCCTTATGCTTCAGATTTTAGCTTAAATTCAACTTCCCAATAGAAGTCTTCTCTGATCACCATTTTTAAAGATATTCTTGGATATAATTCTTTCTCTCAGCAATTTAAGATTGCAGTCATGGAAATGGATCACAAACCACATTTACTTTGTTTCTTCATAGTGTCTGTTTCCTTCAGAATTTAAACTCCCAGAGGAAGAACAATACTGACTTTTTCACCCACCATTTTATTCCCAGTCTCTAGCAGAGTAAATGGGACAACATTTTGAATATGTATTTGTTGAATCAATTAATGTGACCAATCAATATCAACCAGATTTGATATTGTAGTGCCAAAGAGAAACAACAACAAAAATCTGTCTCATTCAAAATTCCCACATTCTTCAAATATCTGTTTGGTGTAGTATTTTGCATCAAGTGCATGGAAAAAGAAATCAGTGCAATAGTTATCAAAAATGTAGGAAAAGAGCTTATATTTATGGAGCACCTGAGTGGCTCAGTGGGTTAAGCCTCTGCCTTCGGCTCAGGTTATGAACTCAGGGTCCTGGGATGGAGTCCCACATTGGGCTCTCTGCTCAGCAGGGAGCCTGCTTCCTCCTCTCTCTCTCTGCCTGCCTCTCTGCCTACTTGTGATTTCTGTCTGTCAAATAAATAAATAAAATCTTTAAAAAAAAGAGCTTGTATTTAAATTTGGCCAGTATATTAGCCATAAATTACTACTATCCTTAAAAGAATTATTGTGTTACACATGAAAGACCATACGGTAAAACAGAATTAATGTTCATAAAGCAACTTTAGAAAAAGATCATCAGTCGGCACATGTTTGGATCTTCCTTTAGTGTGAAGAGCATGTTTATCCCTCTTAACTCATTTCATACTCTGCATTAACACATTATAATAGAGCATGAGTTCTGGTGTCAGATCTTGGCCTATTTACTAGCTGTGTGATTTTAGGTATATTATTTAATCCTACTGATTCTTAGTTTTCATATCTATAAAGTGGGGTTACTAAAAACATTCCCAATGTTATTTATTTTCCATTCTCTTTATTCTCTTCATATATAATGTGTAAGTATAATTAGAAAAAATCAGACAGTACCCATTAATCTTCAGGAAGTATAAGTGTACCAATTCTCAAAAATCCTACTTATACTAAGGATAATCTTATGTAGATATTTAGAACTTGAAGTTATGTTTTAACCACAATTTTTTACTGTAGTTTTGAATGACCCCTTGCCTTAAAGATATGGTTATTTTTCTTTACTCCTCTTTCTTCCTCTCCTCCAACTACTTCCCAATTAGTCATATAATTTTCTTTCCTTAAATTTAATAATACTGAGTTTATATTTTTAAGTCAAAACTCAAGTTGTTTTGTCTTTATTCTATACTTAAAAGCTCACTGTGGGGCACCTGGGTGGCTCAGTGGGTTAAAGCCTCTGCCTTCAGCTCAGGTCATGATCCCAGGGTCCTGGGATCTTGCCCTGCATTGGGCTCTCTGCTCAGCAGGGAGCCTGCTTCCTCCTCTCTCTCTGCCTGCCTCTCTGCCTACTTGTGATCTCTGTCTGTCAAATAAATAAATAAAATCTTAAAAAAAAAATCTCACTGTATTAGTTTTTCATTGCTTAATAACAAATTAGCACAAAGTTAATAGCTAGAAACAACACATATTTATTATCTCATATTTTCCATTGGTCAAGAGTCCAGGTGTGGTTTAGCTGGCTCTTAAGCTCAGTGTCATATAACGAATCCAGCACTGGCTGGTTGAGCTCCTTCTGGAGCTTGTAGTCCTCTTTCAAGGTTTACACAATTATTGACAGAATTCAAGTTACTTATGATTATAGAACCAGGACACCCATTTTCTTATCAGCTATTGGCTATCAATAATATCAATAATGTTCCTCTCCATAGGCAGACCACAATATGTCCAAGGCTACCAGGAGAACAGTTCTCCGAAGCTTCACATCGTTAAAGGATTCCTCTGATAAAATCAGGCCCACATGGGATAATCTCCCTTTTGATTAACTCAGTCAATTGATTAATGACCCAATCAAAAAAGTAATACCTGAGCATATTTATTTGATCCATCCATATTCAAGGGGGAGGATTATATATAGCACATAAAGCAAGGGATAAGTATCTTGGTGGACCTGTTAGAATTCTAACATTACAAATTACAAATCTGTTTCTTTTCCTGAATTCCTATTTGATTCATTTTTGATTACTTAGACTTCATCAATGTGTAGTTACTTTGAGAAAAGATCATAGAACTATGATCCCTGGCTTCTTTCTTATTTGAGAATGTCAGCCAAATGTTGCTTTTACTATAAATGATAACCTAGCTACATAAACATTTTTAGGTCATTTTTGTTTTCCCTCAGAATTTTATAGGCTTTTTAGATGATATTGAAAGTAGTTGTGGAGAAATCTGTGATACTTATGATTTCCTGCTTTCCAGCCATTGCAGGAGACAAGAATATTTTTCCTTCCTAGATGTCTAAAAAAGTCTTTCTCTGAATGCTGTAATTTATCTAGGATTATTCTAATATCTGTCTTAATTTGGGAAAAATTGTTCCCTTTTTTATCTCTTAATAGTTGTCTTGTCCATTAACTAGATTCTCTACTTCAGAGTCAGCAACTGTCTTTGTATGAGATCATCTTTGGCCTCCAAAGCTCTCACCTTCTTTAACTTTAAAAAATTTATTTTCATGGAATTTATTAAGTATTTCACCCAGACAGCATTCAACATTTTACCCTTTTTCCTATCTCTTGTTGTTTCTAATTTATTTATTAGAGCTCTAAATGTTGATGTGGTTTTAAGATTTATTTATTTATTTTGAAGAGAACTCATGTGCATGTGCAAGCAGGGGAAGAGGCAGAGGGAAAGGTAGAGAGTGGGGAAAGAGAAGCAGACCCCCTCCTGAGCACAGAGCACCATGCAGGACTCAGTCTCAGGACCCTGAGTTCATGATCTGAGCTGAAATCAAGAGCTGGGCCCTTAACCAGCTGAGCCACCCAGACACCCCTGTAAATGTTGATGTTTTGAGCTTGATTATTTTTACTAGCCTTGAAATTTCCCTCTTCATTTTACTCTCCTGTTTAATGTCTTGTTTTTGAACCTGTTGTTGTATTAATTTTGTATTTTTATTAAGTTCTGTATAGTTCAAAACATACTGGGAAAGTTTCCTTCCCTTCCTTGAACAATAGATTTTCTTGACTGGGTATTTTATCTGTCGTGAATTGCTATATTCTGTTTACCCAATATTTTGTTATAATATGTTTGTTTAGTTCCCAGACATTTTTTAAAACTTTGCCATTGGTAATGTAGGTACCTCGAATCTTAGCATTTATTTTCTCTGACACAGTGAGGGTTAATTCACTTTGACACTCTCACATTTTATCCAAACTACAGTTTGAGGACAAGATCTGGATTTCTATCCATGTATTTGCAGTTTGAGTTTGCAGTATTGCAAAAGGGAAGAGGATACAAGAAAATAACTGCACTTCCTCCAAGGAAGCTGTTTTCTATTTTATCTTTGAAATTCTTTTATTGTTTTGTAAAGAGCACAATCCATACAACAAGGGGTATTTCCTGCTATAAAAGACTTTGAATCATTGGTAAAAGGTAATTTCCTAGAAACTATTTTCAGTGCTACTGAGATCCTACTCTCAAAGATTTAATTTTGACTATCTCATACCACCTATTTACATTTCCAGTCTGCATCTCCCCAAAACAGGGCTCTCAGTGAGAAACCCCAGGATTTTGTCAGTTCCCCTTCTGTTTTCATTTACCCTTCTGCCATGGAGATAAGGATGCCAACAGTATCAGAATATATTTTAATACAAAAAATTTCTGTTTCTTTCTTTAGTCATCATTTTTCAAAGTTTTGGGCATAAGATTTTCTCACTTATTTATTATATATTAGGGAAGCAAAAATCTGTGATGAAACACCCTTCAATCATCTTACCCTAAAAGTTTTCATTACTCTGCTTCTCTTTTTTTTTTTATATATATTTATTATACAGAGATCACAAGTAGGCAGAGAGGCAGAGAGAGAGAGGAGGAAGCAGGCTGTCTGCAGAGCAGAAAGCCCGATGCGGGGCTCGATCCCACGACCCTAGGATCATGACCCAAGCCGAAGGCAGCGGCTTTAACCCACTGAGCCACCCAGGAGCCCCTCTGCTTCTCTTTTTAACAACAGAATTAACATATTTGAAAAAATCTGATGATCTAAATATATCACTGGTTTAAAAATTGTTGGATGCCCAGGTAGCCATAAGTATTTGAAAAAGGTAGCACTTTTTTCTGTGAAAAGATCTCTAGGAAACAAAATTAGATGGAAAAGAAAGAATAAAAGAACAGAGTATACAGTAGCATTAAATGAAAAAGGGAGTGGTATAATAATGGTGTGGATGCTGTTGTGCTCACATGTGCCTATCTCTGGAAAGAAACATAAGTAATTTACAGGGTTAGGAAGGAGACTTTAGACTGTACTACTATATTCTGCCTTTTGAATTTTTAAACATATGACTACCTATCTAAAATAAAAGAGTTGACTTTTAAAAAAGCATGCATTATCATTGCATATATTATATTCAAGAGGCTGTTAAAATACTATAATTGTTTTTCTTCCTCTTCAACTCCACGCAAAGTGAACGTAAGTTGCTGCCTATCCTTATTTTCTGGAGAGGCCAGCAATGCTTCTTCCTGCAAAGATTCAATGAGTAATTTGTTCGCGTATTAGTTGTCTAGGGTTGCCATACCAAAGTACCATAAAGTGGATGGCTTTAAACAAGAGAAATTTCTGTGTCAAAGTAGTAGGAACTGAAAGTTCAAAATCAAGCTGTTGGCAAAATAACCATGCTCCCTTTGAAAACTGTAGAGGGATCTTTCCTTGCCTTTTCTTAGTTTCTAGTGTTTTTCTGGCAATATTTAGCATTCCTTGGTTTGGAGCTGCACAACTCCAACTCTGTCTTATCATCAAATGATATTCTCCTTGTATGTGGTGTCTTCACATGGCATCTTTTTGTAAGGATACTAGTTATATTGGAATAGAAGCCCAACCTACTCAAGTATGACCTTGTCTTAACTAATTACATCTACAATAATCCCATGTCCTGAAGTACTGAGGGTGAGGGCTTCGATATATTTGGAGGGGTAACACAATTCTAGCTGTAATAGCTAGATCTCAAAATACTAGTAATATAATGACTCCTCCTCTAGCATTTGAGCAATTCTCTTATTGGCAGAGTACTGTCATATATAAAACCTTCTGAGACATAAAACCTGAGACATACTTATGGCTCACCTAGCACTCCTTTATTTTTTGTTTGTTTGTTTGTTTTTAGGTTGCATCTCTTTTTTTTTAATTCCAAGTTTTTTTTTTTTAAAGATTTAATTTATTTATTTGTTAGAGAGAGAGAGAGCGAGCACAGGCAGACAGAGAGGCAAGCAGAGGCAGAGGGAGAAGCAGGCTCCCTGCCGAGCAAGGAGCCCAATGTGGGACTGGATCCCAAGACGCTGGGATCATGACCTGAGCCGAAGGCAGCTACTTAACCAACTGAGCCACCCAGGCGTCCCTAATTTCAAGTTTTTATTTAAATTCCAGTTAGTTAAAGTATATGGTAAAATTGATTTCAAGTGTAGAATTTAGTGATTCACAACTTACATATAACACCCAGACCTAGCACTCCCTTTTAACAAGGTATTTACTAAATGTTGAAAAGATCTAAAATGAAGCTTGTACCTATAAGGGATAAAGAAAATAACACATATCACACCATGTATATGCCAACAGGTTAAGAAATATTTTTTTATATTTCTTATATATTTTATATTATATATAAAATTACTACTTTGAAAGTTTTTATTTTTCCCTTCCTAAAGCCAATTACTGTCTTATCTTCTTAGATGAAATAACTATACAAATTTGTGCTTTTCTTTATTTTTTTTTTTTTGAAGATTTTATTTATTTATTTGACAGACAGAAATCACAAGTAGGCAGAGAGGCAGGCACAGAGAGAGGGAGAGGCAGGGTCCCTGCCGAGCGGAGAGCCCAATGAGGGGCTCGATCCCAGGACGCTGGGATCATGACCTGAGCTGAAGGCAGAGGCTTTAACCCACTGAGCCACCCAGGTGCCCCAAATTTGTGCTTTTCATAACATCATTATTTACTTTTGCATGTTTTTTGAGGTCTGCATCACTTCAATTGTGTGGTGTGTATTCTCCTTTTTTCTTTTGCTTAAGACTAATATTTTTTGCAAATTCCACCATACTGAGGGATATGGCTCTGGTTCATTTTTTTTTTTTTTAACTATGTATTCCACTGTGTGAATACAACAAAACCCATTTATTCATTTGACTATTGAAAAATTGATGGGTTGATTTCCAAAGACTTTTTTCCTTTTTAAAACATTATTGCTTTAAATATTTTGTATGTGTCTCTTACTACAGGTATAGGAGTTGAACTTATGTCCGAAGAATGATTCTGCATAATTTTATGAGATTCTAAAGTAGTTGTACTAAAGGTATAATGATTTTGGTTGTTCAACATCATTACCATGATTTGGTATTTTCTAGCCTTTTAATATTTGCCCCTCTGTTGAGTGTTAAGTGTTATTGCGTTGTAGTCTTATTTTGTGTTCATTGGCAGCTTTGGCTTCCTCTTTGTAAAGTGCATGCTCAAGTCTTCTGACCATTTTTTCATATATTGTTTACCTTTATCTTATTGATCTCATGATTCCTTTATACGTTTTTAATACTCATTCTTTGTCAGATATATTTGTTTTATTTTCTTCTATTTGGTGGATTGTCTTTTAATTGTATTTATGATGCCTCTTAATTAACACAAGTTCTTATCTTTAATGTCACTAAGTTTATCAACATTTTCATTACATGATTTCTATTGTGTGTGTATTTAAGAAAATTTTCTTTTTTTTTTTTTATTTAAAAGATTTTATTTATTTATTTGTCAGAGAGAGAGCAGGAGCAAGCACAGGCAGACAGAATGGCAGGCAGAGGCAGAGGGAGAAGCAGGCCCCCTGCCGGGCAAGGAGCCCAATGTGGGACTCATCCCAGGACGCTGGGATCATGACCTGAGCCGAAGGCAGCCACTTAACCAACTGAGCCACCCAGGCATCCCTAAGAAAATTTCCTTTACCTTAAGACATACAGATGGTTAAGAGACACATAAAAAGATGCTCAACATCACTCATCATCAGGGAAATACAAATCAAAACTACAATGAGATATCACCTCATTTGGTGATACCAGTCAGATACCAGTCAGAATGACTACACAGGAAACAAAAGGTGTTGGCGAGGATGTGGAGAAAGGGAAACTCTCTTACACTGTTGGTGCGAATGCAAACTGGTGCAGCCACTATGGAAAACAATATGGAGTTTCCTCAAAAAGTTAAAAATAGAACTACCCTACAATCCAGCAATTGCACCACTAGATATTTACACAAAAGGTACAAAAACACTGATTCAAAGGGATATATGCACCCCTAAGTTTATAGCAGCACTACCAACAATAGACAAATTATGGAGGGAGCCCAAATGTGCATCAAATGATGAATGGATAAAGAAGAGGTGGTACACACACACACACACACACACACACACAGGAATATTAGTTGGGCATAAAAAAGAATGAAATCACTGTTTGCAATGACATGGATGGATCTAGACAGTATTATGCTAAACAAAATAAGTCAGTCAGAGAAAGACAAATACCATATGATTTCATTCATATGTGGAATTTAAGAAACAAAACAAATGAACATGGGGGAAAAAATAGAGGCAAACCAAGAAACAGACTCTTAACTATAGAGAATAAACTGATGGTTACTGAAGGGCAGGAATGGGGTAAATAGTTGATGAGTAATAAGGAGGGCACTAGTTGTGATGAGCACTGGGTGTTCTATGTAAGTGAGGAATCACTAAATTCTAAACTTAAAACTAATATTATACAGTATGTTAACTAACTGGAATTTAAATAAAAATTTGGAGGAAAAAAGAAAACTTTATTTAACTCGATGGCTTAAAAAATTCTCCCATATGGTTTTTTTTTAAACAACAAAAATTGTTTGTTTTTTTTTTTTAGGATCCAGCAAAACTGTATGAGATCAATCAATTTTTTCCTATTTTCATTTTGGATTAAAAAAAGATAAAATGAAGAATCTTCTCATCCATTTCTGTGAACTGCTTGTATTGAGTTCAATCTTATGAGTTCCAACACTCGGATACCCATGTACACACTTAAATATTCTGTTTCAACCCACTGATTATGAATTATACTGACAATGTTCTGAGTATATCCTTGCAAAAACATTCCGATGTAAAGGGGAGCAGGAAGACGGGTGAAGCACCATCATTATATTCAGATCTTTGCCTGTAATTTAGAAAAAATGTACATTGACGTGTTTTCCTGTCCATGTGTTGCCCTTCTTCCTGGTACTTGTCAAGATATGATTGGAAACAGTGATACAGTAATAAGACTTAGAAAAAAATCCTGATATATGATGGATTAAAGCATAGAATTAGTCAGACCTTATGATTTTCAGATGGCTTCTGCAACTACTTATTTTTGATACACTAGTGAGCTGAATTGAACATAAATTTTTATCTTTCTCAATATTGTTCTCATTCATGACTTACTAGTTCCTCTCTAGAAAGTCCAAGCCCTCTCCTAAGTTTCATTGAGGTCCCCAACATTAGTAAGACATTATGATTTTTTGAGTTAAGTACTCTGCTACACAGTAGTTCATATTGTCCCCTGTTTTTAATGTATCCCATTGGGTATTAATAGTGTTCAGATTTATTTTTCATAATTTAGAGCCAGCTTTATGAAATATTAAAATGTTTATTAATGTTTGAAAAAGTGACAGAGGCACTAATATATAAGGCAAGCAGCACACTGCTGTTCTTCAGCCACATACTAATTAGCCACACATATAAAAATACATCAATTAAATTTTGTGTTCATTGTTCAGAAGGCGAATAGAAAAGGGGACATATGGGGCACCTGGGTGGCTCAGTGGGTTAAAGCCTCTGCCTTCGGCTTGGTCATGATCCCAGGGTCCTGGGATCGAGCCCTGCATCGGGCTCTTTGCTCTGCATGTGACCTGCTTCCTCCTCTCTCTCTGCCTGCCTCTCTGACTACTTATGATCTCTGTCTGTCAAATAAATAAATAAAATCTTTTAAAAAAAAAAGAAAAAGAAAAGGGGACATAGAAGCACATTTAAAGATCTTTGGAACAAGTTAGTGTTTATTTGAAACTCTAACCATTGGCTCAAACTAGTTATAATAATACTTAATGGTCATAATATTTATGAACACATGTTATGTACAATAATTTTAAAAAGTTCTTACCTTCACAGTCATAAACAAAAAATAGTAAATTCCCATACATTACTAAAAACCAAAATAAAAATCATATACTATAAAATTAGAAATCTATTTCTCAGTCACCATTACCAGATTCAGCGCTTGTTTCCCACAAAAATGGTAATGAATTCAAATTTTTTCATTCACCCTTCTGACTGCCTCCTATAAGCTACATTTGAGAGATAACTAAAAAGTTCTAAAGATTAAAACCTTCTTCCCATGGACTAGTACCATACATATTATATAGTCCTTGGTTCAGCTGATGTCACTAATCAAAAAGTAAAATTATTTTATAAAATCATGCATTATAGTATGTGATATCCATATTTCTACAAAAAAGTTACTAAGCACTAACATTTGTCAATATAGTGATCAACATTAAGCAAAATTAAGAATAAACTGAATCAATGCTAAAGACTTATTTTGATTCATTGTTAATTTCAGTAGTGTGAAATTTGCTGAAACATGCTTTCTGGACTTCTGCAAATAAAGATGCTTTTGACCTATTTACCACTTGATGATCTTTGCTGGAATAGAAGATAAACAGAAGTGAAAAATTAAGCATAAGGCAAAATAAATTCCCCATTACTGGAATTTTTGACATATTGCTATTCACCAACAAACTGAATTTAATGAATTAATCACAGATAAGCAATTCTGTCCTTCATGTTAATGTGGCTAAGAACCAGTTTTGTATTTCTCATGAAGATGACCTTGTTTCCACTGTGAGAGTGCATCCTGCCTCTCCTATTACCAATGAGGGATGCTGGGAAACTGTTTCATCCATCCCTCTGAGCACATTTCCCAACCTGCTAAAAATAATAAGTGAAATACAAATAATGATACCTCCCTCAAAGGGAACAATTTACATAAACCCCTAATCATAATGTAATCCTTTAAGAAGTATTAGTTCTTACTGCCATGGTAAACACAATAAGTTTTTAATTCATTTTCAACATTTTTATCTAAAACTTAAAATGAAACTTTAGAAAGTTATGTAAACTATGAAGGGAGGAATAGGAAATAAGGCATTATAAATGCCAATTGGATAAGTACTTCCCATGTTGCCTAGAAGACAATGCTATCACTTTGAATAATTTCTGTATTTATGCTTCTCTTCATTATGAAATGTATTTATATTTCAGATAGCTGTTGTTGCCTTTTAACTGGAGCATACAGATTAAAGTATGTTTTTAAGAAGTATTTTGCAAGCTGTGATCACCAAGACAGCATGGTACTGGCATAAAAACAGACACATAGATCAGTGGAACAGAGTAGAGACCCCAGATATGGACCCTCAACTCTATGGTCAAATAATCTTCAACAAAGCAGGAAAAAATATACAGTGGAAAAAAGACAGTCTCTTCAATAAATGGTGCTGGGAAAATTGGGCAGCTATATGTAGAAGAATGAAACTCGACCATTCTCTTACACCGTACACAAAGATAAACTTGAAATGGATAAAGGACCTCAATATGAGACAGGAATCCATCAGGATCATAGAGGAGAACACAGGCAGTAACCTCTTTTGATATCAGCCACAGCAACTTCTTTCAATATATGTCTCCAAAAGCAAAAGAAACAAAAGCGAAAATGAACTTTTGGGACTTTATCAAGATCAAAATCTTCTGCACAGCAAAGGAAACAGTCAACAAAACAAAGAGGCAATCCAGGGAATGAGAGAAGATATTTGCAAATGACAGTACAGACAAAAGGCTTATATCCAGGATCTATAAAGAACTTCTCAATCTCAACACACACAAAACAGATATGTCAAAAAATGGACAGAAGACATAAACAGACACTTCTCCAATGAAGACATACAAATGGCTATCAGACACATGAAAAAATGTTCATCATCACTAGCCATCAGGGAGATTCAAATTAAAACCACATTGAGATTCCACCTTACACCAGTCAAAATGGCCAAAATTAGCAAGACAGGAAACAACGTGTATTGGAGAGGATGTGGAGAATGGGGAACCCTCTAACACTGTTGGTGGGAATGCAAGTTGGTGCAGCCAATTTGGAGAACAGTTTGGAGATTCCTTAAGAAATTAAAAGTAGAGCTTCCCTATGACCCTGCAATAGCACTACTGGGTGTTTATCCCAAAGATACAGATGTGGTGAAAAGAAGGGCCATCTGTACCCCAGCAATGGCCATGGTCACCAAACTGTGGAAAGAACCAAGATGGTTCTTGGAATGGATAAGGAAGATGTAGTCCATATACACTATGGAGTATTATGCCTCCATCAGAAAGGATGAATACCCAACTTTTGTATCAACATGGGTGGGACTGGAAGAGATTATGCTGAGTGAAGTAAGTCAAGCAGAGAGAGTCAATTATCAGAGGGTTTCACTTATTTGTGAAGCATTAGAAATAACATGGAGGACATAGGGAGATGGAGAGGAGAAGGGAGTTGAGGGAAATTGGAGGGGGAGATGAACCATGAGAGACTATGGACTCTGAAAAACAATCTGAAGGTTTTGAAGGGGAGGGGGGTGGGAGGTTGGGGGAGCCTGGTGATGGATATTATGGAGGGCATGTATTGCATGGAGCACTCGGTGTGGTGCATAAACAATGAATTCTGTTACACTGAAAAGAAATTAAATTTAAAAAATGGTAAATTGAAGTAAAAATTTAAAAAAGAAGTATTTTATAAGAAAATTATAATATGCTATTCACCAAGAGAAGAATGACAAAGCCATCTTTGATCATTTTTACTATATATACACATATTATGATCTGTGGGAGAGTGGAGTTTTGAGTGAATATACACAAGGACACGGGTATTAAAAACAGTTGGATTGACTGAATGCAAGTTGACTGGCAGGAATATTAACAGGAAGTGATTTTCAATGGAGGGTGTATACTGACCAATGCCTGTTCATTAGGTTACATTATTGTTAATGGAGTACCACAATATGAATTATGGAATAAGAAAACTCAAGAGACTGTAAGAAATTCTTGTTTACTACTTGGGCTAAGGATTTAATTCTTGTTGGTGTGAAATCTACCATGAGTAATAAATATGTTATGAATCTGTGTCTCAGAAAGATTAATATACACTAAGTTTTTTATCATTTGTTTGCTGTTTTCTTTTAAGCCATGAGGTTCTCATGAGGCCAAAAGTTAAATAAGATCAAGAAATAAGAAATCTTTCTCTCCTTTTCTCCTCCTCCATCTCTCTTTCTCTCCCTCTTCTTCTAAAAGATTAAAGAAACACAATCCCCTACTGTAGATAATTAAATTAAAACCAGATGACAGAATTTATAAAATAAAAGGGGATATAAAAATACATTTTGTTCACTTCATATTTTTTTAGATTTCATTTATTTATATGAGAGGGAGAGACAGAGAGCACAAGAGCAGGGGAAGGGAGAAGTAGACTCCCCACTGAGCAGGCAGCCAGACATGGAGGCTAGATCCCAGAAAGCTGGGATCATGATCTGAGCTGAAGGCAGACACTTAACTGACAAAGCCACCCAGGCACCCTTCACTTCATATTTATTAAGAGGAGTTTTTTCAGGTATATAATTGAATTCTAAGTTAATCAGAAATATCTGCTAGGGAAACATCAATTCCTGTGCAGTATTTAATGTACATATGATGTTTAGTTTCTCATATTAAAATATGTGACGTTAGTTGTCTTTTGGTTTTGTTGACTGTTTCCTTTGCTGTGCAAAAGCTTTTGATCTTGATGAAGTCCCAATAGTTCATTTTTTCCCTTGCTTCCCTTGCCTTTGGCGTTGTTCCTAGGAAGAAGTTGCTGCGGCTAAGGTCGAAGAGGTTGCTGCCTGTGTTCTCCTCAAGGATTTTGATGGATTCCTTTCTCACGTTGAGATCCTTCATCCATTTTGAGTCTATTTTCGTGTGTGGTGTAAGGAAATGGTCCAATTTCATTTTTCTGCATGTGGCTGTCCAATTTTCCCAACACCATTTGTTGAAGAGGCTATCTTTTTTCCATTGGATGTTCTTTCCTGCTTTGTCGAAGATTAGTTGACCATAGAGTTGAGGGTCTATTTCTGGGCTCTCTATTCTGTTCCATTGATCTATGCGTCTGTTTTTGTGCCAGTACCATACTGTCTTAATGATGACAGCTTTGTAGTAGAGCTTGAAGTCGGGAATTGTGATGCCACCAACTTTGGTTTTCTTTTTCAATATTCCTTTGGCTATTCGAGGTCTTTTCTGGTTCCATATAAATTTTAGGATTATTTGTTCCATTTCTTTGAAAATATTGGATGGAATTTTGATAGGCATTGCATTAAATGTGTAGATAGCTTTAGGTAGCATAGACAACTGACAGAGTGGGAAAAGATATTTGCAAACGACATATCAGATAAAGGGCTAGTATCTAAAATCTACAAAGAGCTTAGCAAACTCAACACCCAAAGAACAAATAATCCAATCAAGAAATGGGCAGAGGACATGAACAGACATTTCTGCAAAGAAGACATCCAGATGGCCAACAGACACATGAAAAAGTGCTCCACCTCACTGGGCATCAGGGAAATACAAATCAAAACCACAATGAGATACTACCTCACACCAGTCAGAATGGCTAAAATGAACAAGTCAGGAAATGACAGATGCTGGCGAGGATGTGGAGAAAGGGGAACCCTCCTACACTGTTGGTGGGAATGCAAGCTGGTGCAACCACTCTGGAAAACAGCATGGAGGTTCCTCAAAAAATTGAAAATAGAGCTACCTTATGACCCAGCAATTGCACTACTGGGTATCTATCCTAAAGATACAAACGTAGTGATCCAAAGGGGCACGTGTACCCAAATGTTTATAGCAGCAATGTCCACAATAGCCAAGTTATGGAAAGAACCTAGATGTCCATCAACAGATGAATGGATAAAGAAGAAGTGGTATATATATACGATGGAATACTATGCAGCCATCAAAAGAAACGAAATCTTACCATTTGCGACGACATGGATGGAACTAGAGCGTATTATGCTTAGCGAAATAAGTCAACTGGAGAAAGACAACTACCACATGATCTCCCTGATATGAGGAAGTGGAGATGCAACGGGGGTGGGAGTTAAGGTGGTAGGAAAAGTAAAAATGAAAGAAGATGGGATCGGGAGGGAGAAAAACCAAAAGAGACACTTAATGTCATAAAACAAACTGAGGGGGGTGGGGGGAAGAGGGGTTGGGTGAGGGTGGTGGGGTTACATCATATGTTTAAATAAAGCTTAAATAAAGTAAAAAAAAATGTGACGTTAGAATACTGAGCCTTCTGAACTTTTTATTTAAATCTTCTCTCTCCATATTGTAATAAATTTGTTATAACTTGTACTATCTATAATGGGATCTTTTATTAATATCTATCAGTATTTATTAACCTTTTGGAGATTCACAGACCACTTTTAAGGCACTAATGAAAGCCATTTCCAGAAAAATGCACACATACGCTCAAATACACATACAGATACATAGAGATACATACACACTTTCCCATAATATCAAGGAGTTCATTCATATCCTGAAGCCCATCTGCAGACCTAATAGGACCACAACTGAAGAAATCCTGATCAAAAGTTATTTTAATCTGAAGTGCATGATGTTCATGCTTTTCAGAATTCTGAAGAATGAATCAAAAACCATGGTTTCCTCTTCAAACTCCACTCCTCAATTCACCTTAGTATCTTCATTTATAAAGTTTTAAAAAATGGCATCTAGTGTCTTTTCTGATATAAAATTCTCTGGGTCTAGGCAAAGAATAAGTTCCTTTAAGAGAAAGAAAACTGGGGGCACCTGCGTGGCTCAGTGGGTTAAAGCCTCTGCCTTGGGCTCAGGTCATGATCTCAGGATCCTGGGATGGAGCCCCGCATCAGGCTCTCTGCTCAGCAGGGTACCTGCTTCCCTCTCTCTCTGCCTGCATCTCTACCTACTTGTGGTCTCTCTCTCTCTGTCAAATAAATAAATAAAATCTTAAAAAAAAAAAAAAGAGAAAGAAAACTGTACTTAAGAATTATAAAAAGAAAATCAGTTACAGAATAGGAAGAACATTTTTGTTTATTTTTCTATAGCCTATTGACATGAGGAAACTTAAATAGGAAATGCACATGCCATCTAAATCTTGTTAATATACATGAGTTTATAGCTTTTACCAGTCTCAGATATGGGGGAAAAATGAATCAATTTAAAAGAGTCATACTTACATATGATATGAACTGTGTTTTCATATTTTCTTTTCTTCAGGAGTGGTTTAATGATAGCAAATACTAAATTAATTGAGTAGAAGTATACAACTACATTAAACATTTAGACAATAAATTCAGTTTTATTAATGATACTATCATTTGCAATAAGTACCTGAATGTTTCTAAGGAACTTATCATTGTACTGACCTAAGGTTACCCAGGGGCAAAGGAAAAATATGTACACCAATAACCTGACAGTTTTTGGTTGACTTAGCTTAATTTTGAGCTTTGAAAAGTAAAGAATAAACATATTTCTATTTAGACACTTCTTACCTCACATAACTTCAGTAACTAACTTCAAATTCAATTTTGAAATGCACAGGTTAGAACATTAATTTGAGAAATAGAATCTAATTTTCCCTTCCCAGAAATGAGAAGAAATCTACAGCAGCAAGCAAAACTAGAAAAAATGTATTGCACCCTCAAAAATATCAAGAAATTCCCATGAGATATAGGATACAGGAGACCACATTGAAGAAAGGATTGATTTAAAACTCCCACATTGTAAGAGAATATCTTTCTAGAAATAGGTGGAACACACTGTCAGTCTGGCATGTAAAACTTAAGAAGACAGTGAGCTTGTTGGGGGAACCTAATAATCCCATGACCACTGTATAAAATATCCTTGAATCGAGATATCATAAATAAAGGGAATAGGAGGAAACTTTTAGAAGTGACACATATGTTAATGGTATAGATTGTGGTGATGGTTTCATGAATGTCTACTTAGCTCCAAACTCATCAAGTTGTATATATCAAATATGTACAGTTTTTTATATGTCAGGCATACTTGAATAAAGTGGTTAAAAAAATAAAATAAAATCCCTAGCATAAATGGAGAGAAGACAATTATCTGCTGGCCTACAAGAGTTATCAAATTCTGTTTAAAGATTAAGTTTCTAAAATCATAATGCAATCTAATTATATCAAAAGATGTGACTTCATTAAACTGATAAAAGTCATTTGATATAGAATATACAGAATACATTATATATAGAGAGAATAAATATATGCCAAATACAGAATATATTTTATGAACCAACTATAATCTCAAAATCTATAATAATTTTCCATGAAGTATATTAACTTTAAATATCAAAGATAAATCATTTGTATGGAAAATTTATATTTGTTACTAGAATAAACTTAAATTGCCATAATTCTTAAAATTAAGGAGCTCTCTATCTGGTTCCATTGATCTATGTGTCTATAATTGTGCCAGTATCGTGCTATTTTGGTTACTACAGCTTTGGAGTACAATCTTGATATCTTGGATTGTTGTGATAATCTCTAGTTCTGTTCCTGCTTATCAAGATTACTTTGGAAATCTGGGTCTTTTGTGGTTCCATACAAATTTTAGGATTGGCTGTTTTAATTCTATGAAAAATGCCAATAGTATTTTGATAGAGATTGCATTAAATGTACAGATTGCTTTGGGTAGTATAGGCATTTTAACACTTTCTTGTCTGATTGCTGTGGCTAGAACTTCCAGTATTAAGTTAAATAACAGTGGTGAGAATGGACATCGTTGTCCTCTTCCTGAGAATAGGGGGAAAACTCTCAGTTATTCACCACTTAGCATGATGTTAGCTGTCGGTTTTTGGCATATGGCCTCCATTACGTTGAGGTATGTTTCCTCTAAACCTACTTTATTGAAGGTTTTTGTCATGAATGCTTGCTGTACTTTGAAATAATCATATAGTTTTATCATTTTTATTATTTTTTTCTTTTTTTTAAGATTTTATTTATTTGACAGAGATCAAAAGTAGGCAGAGCAGCAGGCAGAGCAGCAGGCAGAGGGTTGGGGGAAAGCAGGCTCCCCGCTGAGCAGAGAACCCGATGTGGGGCTTGATCCCAGGACCCTGAGATCATGACCTGAGCTGAAGGCAGAGGCTTAACCCACTGAGCCACCCAGGTGCCCCTCGTTTTTCTTATTGATATGATATATCATAAGATTGATTGGGGACTATTGAGCCATCTTTGTGTCCTAAGAACAAATCTCACTTGATAGTGGTGAATGATTTTGTTTAATGTATTGTTGGATTTGGTTTGCTAATATTTTGTTGAAGATTTTTGCATCTATGTTAATTGTGCCTGTAGTGCTTTTTTCTTTTCTTTTTCTTTTTTTGTGGTGTCATTATCTGATTTTACTATCAGGGTAATGCACTGAATGTATCTGGAAGCTTTCCTTCCTCTTCTACTTTTGGAATGGCTTGAGAAGAATAGATTTTAACTCTTTAAGTGTTTGGTAGAATTCACCCGCAAAGCTGTCTGGTCCTGGACTTTTGCTTGTTGGAATTTTTTTTTTTTTTATTACTGATTCAATTTAATCACTGGTAATCTGTTCAAATTTTTTATTTCTTCTTCTTTCAGTTTCTAGGGGTTATCTGTTTCTAGGAATGTATCCATTTCTTCTAGGTTGTCCAGTTTGTTGGCATGACTTCTGAAATAAAATATTTGGAACTAAATACCTAAAACATACACTGTTTACCTGGAAAAATTATTTAGAATGGTGATTATCAAGACATAGTCTAGTAAAATTATTGAACTTTAAAGGTAATTTAAAGGTAAATAGAAAAAGTACTATAAGTTTCCAGACAATAAGGCCCATATATATGGGAAAGACAATCAGAGGACACCAGATTTTGAAAACAAAACTGTACAACAGAAAAATGAATAAACATATTTAAGATACTCAAGGAATAGAAAATGTGCATCAAGAATTTCGCATCCCACCTAGAGTGCCCAAGTGTTCTTTTTCTCCACATCCTCACCAACACCCGTATTTTTTGTGTTTTGATTTTAGACATTCTGACATATATTAGGTGATATCTCATTGTTTTGATTTTCACCTCCCTGATGGTAAATGATGATGAATATCTTTTCATGTTTTTGTTGGCCATCTGTATGTCTTCTTTGGAGAAATGTGTTCATGTCTTCTGCCCATTTTTTAATTGAATTATTTGTTTTTTGGGTGGTAAGTTGTGTTAATTCTTTATATATTTTAGATACTAACACTTCATTAGATATGTCTTTCGCAAATATTCCTTCCATTCCATAGGTTGCCTTTCAGTTTTGTTGATTGTTAGAAAAGAATCTTGAAAACAATATGGCACAGTGGGTAACAGTTTGGGCTTTGGAATCAATCAAGCCCAGGTTTAAACCTTGGTTTTTTAAGTTACTAAATGTGTAACTCTGTACAAGTTATTTGACTCATTTCCTCAAAGGGGAATCACAATAGTTTCTTGACGATATATAAGAAATAGATGTATTTTTTGCTCTCATCGGCACTAAATGGTAGTAATGATGGTGGTGCTGCTGCTGCTGCTGGTGGTGATCAATATGCAATGGTGATGATGACTGATGATGATTAAGCAAGAGGCTGGAAGGGCCCTGATTTGGAATGAGGAAGATGAAGAAGCAAAGTTTCAAAGTTAGGTTATAAAGGAAAAACTGCATAGCAACAGAAGAAAAAGTAGTGCATGCAGTAAATATCCAAGTGACTCTGATGGCTAACATAAAAAGATTAAAATAAGATTTAAAAGAGGGAAAGGAGAGGGGAGAGAGAAAAATAGAGAGTTGGGAAACAGTGAGTTTAGTTTTTCTTTTCTTTGGATAAACTGAGATCAGCTAATTGTGTGAGCTCACTGAGTCATCTGGAAAAATCATGTCAGTTATTCATATGTTCTTCCAGAAACCTTAAGATTTCAACTGTGGAAGATTTCTGAAGGTTGTCTGTCTATAATACCTGCCAGTAACCTTATACCAGCACCACTATAGGCCATATTTGCATTAGTCTAATCAGAAATTCAGCCCCACTGAGATACAACACAGAAGCAGCAGTTTGAAAAACACCTGGGGCATATGGAGTGAGGGGAGATTTGTTTACTAATCTCACCTTCTGTCATCAGTGGTGTTTGGTCAGAAACTAGAAAATGACCATATAGAACATAATGGAAAAATTCTTGCTTTCAGTGGGAGTTTGGAGTAACTTCTATAGTACCTTACAATCTTCCACACTTTTTTGGAGAACAAATGGATGCCACTGTGGCTGCAGGAGCCATGTGCCAGCATTCCAGTGAAAAAAGGTTGCATGCTCCCACTATGATGTGACCAGAGTGCAGTCATCTCTGTGGTCTTCTGCCTAAAAGCCCAGCACCTTGCCTTATATCAGACATGCCCTGAATGATGCTCATTGATAAAATTTCACAGCCAAGACCAGGCTCAGAAGAACTGCTAAGTGGAAGTGGAGGATGGCTGGGCCAGGTCTAGGGGAAAGAGCCTTGTATCAAAGGATAAATGCTGCTTCCATGGTTTGGAAAAAAGCACCATGGAAACCTGAGAGACTAGCATCAGGAGAAACTGAGTGAGGAATTCCAGAGCCCTCTGCACCATCTCTGCAACTTCTCTGTTAAGCTAAAATTACTTCAAAGTAAAAAGTTTATCCAAAACATAAATAAATAAATAAATACAGTTCCTTGGAATTTCAAGTATCTGTGGTATCTCAGATACTTTCTTGAAGAGAAATTCTTCAAGAAAGACAGAAACACCAACCAAATTTCAGGGGCCAGATAACACTTGGGCCATCTTTGTTTTTTAGGTATTCCAAAAATCAGTTCCTTTTATGTTTGGTAGAGCTTAAGTTCTTTATCACAACATAGTATTACAGTCACTGCCATCACATACTTTCCTTTACTTACTTATCATGGAGTTGACATCATTTTAAAGTAAAATTTTAATTGTGTCTTGAGAGCAGTATATTTCACCTTTGGGAAATTATTTCCAAACTTGTATTGAAAATTAAAGCAAGATGGTTTTATTTTATAGAAATTCCATTCATTTATGATAACTTATCAGAAATAAACTAAGTAGACATACCAACATTACAGTTAGCAAGAAATAAAAGAGAGGGGCGCCTAGGTGGCTCAGTGGGTTAAAGCCTCTGCCTTCAGCTCAAGTCATGATCCCAGGGTCCTGGGATCAAGCCCAAATGGGTTCTTTGCTCAGCGGGGAGCCTGCTTCCTCCTCTCTTTCTGCCTGCCTCTCTGCCTACTTGTGATCTCTGTCAAATAAATAAAATAAAAATCTTAAAAAAAAAGTAAAAGAATTTAAAGCATGAACAATAAATTAAAACTCAAAGGAACTGCAGAAAGCATTAGAGAAAATCAAAGTGCTGATATAATTATTAAACAATTTCAACAGAAGTGAGAAAATCTTAAGTTGATTTTGCAAAAAAGCTGGAACACAAGCTTCCTGCACTCACCCACAACTAAGCCTCTCTGCAGGGTACTCCTTAGGAATCAGCGTATTTCCTGGGGCTAAAATGAATGCAGATTCTCATGGCCTCCACATCACCCTTTTGTCATTAACTAAAATCCCAGTTCCTAAAACACCTTTGAAGACTATCTCCTACTAGAGGTAATAAGCAAAGTTCTTTATTTAATTTAATATGAAAACAGTTATTTATTGAGAAAAGAGCTTCCTATGATGGAAGGAAAGTCAAAAAGTTAGTAAAACTTGGTTGCTGACCTCTAAGAGTTTAACAACAAGCAGAGGAAGATACATGTTGGACAAAGACAAGGACAGAAAGCAGGGGGTGAGAAGAGCTATATAAGTTGTTAAAAGAGCATTTGGAGCTTGGGAAAAGTGCCCAACACCCAAAGCCCTGAATTTTAAAAGATGTTTACATGACTTTTTCTATCATAAAGGGAAATAATCATTATCATATTTATTTTGAAAACAGTAAAATATTTAGAAAGTAAATTAGAGAGTATTAAATCCTAGGTCATTGTTATGGCTAATATTGTGTCAACTTGGCTAGGCCATATTACCCAGATATTTAATTAAACATTACTTTTAAAATATAACCAAAATTTATCTAACATATTATGAAGTATGTATCTCAATTAACCTCCAGATTAAAAAAAGCCCACATCATTGTACTAGTTGTAGGTAACTAATTCAAGGACAAGCTAATATTGTACTAGTTTAAGGACAAGCTAACATTCAATTTAATTTAGATATGAGGGAGCAGTTCCACCACCCTCTTCACATAGCATCCCTGTCATAGTCAGTGGTCTCCAGATACCAAGAAGGGAAAAGGCAAAATAAGCACACACACCCAATCATTAAAAGGACAAGATCCAGAAATGGCACATATAAGCACCTCACCACCCTTTTCTTTCTTTTATCCCTTTCACCAGTACTTAGTCACATAATTGTGCCTAGGCACAAAGGAGTCTGAAAAATGTAATCTTTAGCTAGTGGGTCATATACCTGCCCAGATAAAACTCTAATAATACGAAAATGGGGAAAAAAGAATATTACAGTACTATTAGCCATTTATCACAATTTTTCTTTTCCTTATAAATTAAAATGTCAATTTAAGTCCTTATATATACTAGGTTATTTCTCCTGGATTTTATTTTATTCCACTGATCTTTGTTCTGTTGCTATGCCAACACAATTCTCTCTCCTTACAATGGTTTTATAGTAAGTGTTAACCTTTAATGAGTTCTCTCTGCCTCTTGCTTTAATTTTTCTTAACTCTTAACTCTTCATACCACTTTTAAACTCTCACTATTCACAGACAACATAGTACTTTATGTAGAAAAGCCAAAAGACTCCACCAAAAAATAGCTATAACTAATACACGAGTTCAGTGAAGTCATAGGATGTAAAATCAACGTGCAGAAATCTGTTGCATTTCTATCCACCAGCAATGAAGAAGCAGAAAGAGAAATCAAGGAATTGATCCTATTTACAACTGCATCAAAAACCATAAGATACCTAGGAATACACCTAACCAACGAAGTAAAAGATCTGTACTCTGAAACCTATAGAACACTTATGAAAGAAATTGAAGATGACACAAAGAAATGGAAAAACATTCCATGATCATGGAATAGAACAAGCATTGTTAAAATACACTATAGAACACTATACTACTCAAAACAATGTACACATTTAATGCAATCCTTATCAAAATACCACTAGCATTTTTCACAGAGTTAGAAAAAAAAATCCTAAAATTTGTATGGAAGCACAAAAGACCCTGAATAGCCAAAGCAATCCTGAAAAAGAAAACAAAGCAGGAGGCATCACAATTTTGGATTTTAAGCTACATTACAAAGCTGTAGTCAACAAGACAGTGTGGTACTATCACAAAAATGGGCGTTTTGATCAACAGAACAGAATAGAGAACCCAGGAATAGACCCACAACTATATAGTCAACTAATCATCAACAAAGCAAGAAAGAATGTCCAGTGAAAAAAAGACAGTCTTTTCCACAAATGATGTTGGGAAAACTGGACAGCAACATGCAGAAGAATGAAACTGGACCACTTTCTTATACCACACACAAAAATAAATCCAAAATAGATGAAATACCTAAATGTGAAACAAGAAACCATCAAAATTCTAGAGTAGAACACAGACAGTAACCTCTTTTGACATCTGCCGTAGCAACTTCTTACTAGACATGTCACCTGAGATAAAAGCAAAAATGAACTACTGGCACTTCATCAAAATAAAAAGCTTCTGTACAAAACTAAAAAGCAGCCTATGGAATGGAAGAAGATATGTGCAAATGACATATCTGATAAAAACATTGTATCCAAAATCTATAAAGAACTTATCAAACTCAACAACCCCAAAACAAACAATCCAATTAAGAAATGGGCAGAAGACATGAATAGACTTTTTTCCAAAGAAGACATCCAGATGGCTAACAGACACATGAAAAGATGCTCAACATCACTCCTCATCTGGGAAATACGAATCAAAACCACAATGAGATATCACCTTATATCTGCCAGAATGGCTAAAATTAATAATACAGGAAACAGATGTCAGCAAGGATGTGGAGAAAAGGGAGCCCTCTCACACTGTTGGTGGGAATGCAAACTGAAGCAGCCAGTCTGGAAAACAGTATGGAGGTTCCTCAAAAAGTTAAAAATAGAACTAACCTATGATGCAACAATTGCACTACTAGATATTTACCTAAATGTTACAAAAATACAGACTTGAAGGGTATATGTACCCCAATATTAAAGCAACATTATCAACTCTAGCCAAATTATGGAAATAACTCAAATTTCCACCAACTGATTAATGATATATATATCATACATATATGATATATATATATATCTTCTTTACTCATATATATATGTATCTATACATATATATATATGTGTGGAATATTACTCAACCATCAAAAAAGAATATAATTTTGCCATTTGCAATGAGTGGATGGAGCTAGAGTATATTATGCTGAGTGAAATAAGTCAATCAGAGAAAGACAAATACTGTACAATTCACTCATCTGTGGAATTTAAGGAAGAAAACAGATGAGAAAATAGGAAAGGGTGGAGGAGAGAGGGTCACAAACCATAAGAGACTTTTTTTTTAAGATTTTATTTATTTGACAGAGATCACAAGTAGGCAGAGAGGCAGTCAGAGAGAGAGAGAGAGGAGGAAGCAGACTCCCTGCTAGCAGAGAGCCTGATGCAGGGCTTGATCCCAGGACCCTGAGATCAAGACCTGAGCAGAGCAGAGGCTTTAACCCACTGAGCCACCCAGGTGCCCCGAGACTCTTAACAATAGAGAACAAACTGAGGGTTAATGGAGGGAAATAGGTGGGGGATGGGCTAGATGGGTGATGGGTATTAAAGAGGGCACTTGTAATGAGCACTGGGAGTTGGATGCAAGTGATGAATCACTGAATTCTACTCCAGAAACCAATATTGCCTTGTATGTTAACTAAAATTTAAATTAAAGAAAAAAAAGAAGCTAGCTCCATTACTTGTGTGATTATAAGTTCTGTATCTGTTTCTACTCATGAACCTCTTCTTATTTCTGAATTTCTATCCTAGATCTGTCTTCCAGTTGTCTCATATTTTCATTAATCATTTTAAACTATATGTGGTGAGATACTTCTACTGATACTTCTACTGGGTTTTCCTAACAACAAATTGGTTTACTAGTGAACACATTATCTTTCAGAAAAAAATTGTGGGTTTTTTTTTTAAGATTTTATTTATTTATTTGATAGAGAGAGCACAACTAGCCAGAAGACCAGGCAGAGGGAGAGGGAGAAGCAGGTTCTCCATTGAGCAGGGAGCCCAGTGTGGGAGGCTCAATCCTAGGACCATGGGATAATGACCTGAGCTGAAGGCAGACACTTAACTGACAGAGCCACCCAGGTGCCTGTTATTAATTTTTAAATTCAAAAAATCACATTACTTAGTTCATAAGTTCTTTTGGTTTCCATGGAAGTAATCAGGACTCTTCATAAATGTCCCAGTATGGTTCTTCTTCTAAGACCATGGTAGAGTTATACCTCCCTACTCTTGCACTGCACCATGTGAGTTTCTTTAGCTAATAATATATTAGCAGCAGTAATGTGTGACATAATTGAGCAGAACCCTAAGAGCGCATGTGCAATTTCCATGTTTCCTTCCCCTGCCCTTAATGATCACTGAGGAACTTGCCCTTCTTGATTTTGTGTTCAAGCAGAAATGAAACCCAGAGAAGTTCACTGGCACTGTTATTTTCTCAGGTCTCTTTCTACCTAACCACTGGTCAATCCCCAGCAATTGAGAGCTGAACACATAATAAGTATTTTAGAGCTTTGTGTTTTGCTTTGCTTTGCTTTGTTTTTATAAAAAAAAAAAAGAACAAATTGAAGAGAAGGGAGAAGAAATAAAGTAGATTTTCACAGTCTACTGAGTGAGTGAGAGAATGCAAGATATAAAACTGGATCTGTTAGCACCCAGAAAGTGATTTTATTAAAGGTGAATAGGGAGTTTTGTCTCCTAATAGTGGGCATACTTTGTTCTGGCTCTTACTGTTGATAAATTAAATGTATTGGAAAGGTGTTCTAAGATTGTACCAGGTAAATTTAAACAAAGGTAAGTATGTTCCTTTTCTTACAACCACAATTCTGGCCTGTTCCATTCCATCCTCTTTCTTCTTCGCTAAGCAGCTACAGAAGTTTATTGCTGCTAAAGTATCTCCTCAGTAAGGGAACAACCAAAAATGGCTGCTCTATTACCCCTAAATGGTACCTTTTGAAAAGCTGGTATAGTTCCTTTACAACAAGCAGAGAGAACAGAATCCAGTTAATTTTATTGCTTAATAAAACAGAGTATTACTTTTCAAGTCTGATCCTATATAAGCAGATAGACAATTATGTTTTTGCAGAATAAACCTTATTATCCCCTGCTCAAGCTTTAGGAATTCTTGGGGAGATGATTAAACCTACTCTTTTGCCACTAAGATCACCCAAAACTGTTACACAGTTGGGATCCCAAAGTCCCAGCTCTTTTTAATCAGCACTTTCAGTTCCCAGCTACGTTTCAGAGACTTCCTAGGAAAACTGAATCAAGACTGATTATATCTGTCTACATATGGTCCCAAAAAAATCATATTGATTTCTTCTTTCTTCATTTCCAGGAATATTTTTTTTCTTTTAAATCTTTGAAATACAGAAGTTTTCTTAAAGCTCCCCTTCCTCTAGATAATTAGGGCTGATCAGCCTGTAGTCAGCCCTATGATTTCCCCCAAATGATTCTGAGATGTAATCTCTACTTTTTTAGACTATATTCTTTACTCTTTAAAAGACTATGCTAGTAATTTCAAGATGATGTTTCCATTTTGGACTTTGTGATAAAGTAGCTGACATTTCTTTTACCAATAGGGGGCAAATACTCAGTTAACCTCTGGTAGAGGTTGAGATATTCCAAAAGTTTTATCTATTGCAGTTTTGGCATAGATATCCTATTTTTAACGGGATTGGTTTTTATCTCTCCAGTACCAATTTCTCCTTCCTTCCAGCAAAAATACTGTGATTTTCTATTAAAGAATTACTCATCTCCAGCTCCCAGTCAATGTGGTTTAACCAGAGTTGACTGTTCCCTTGGGGGGTCAGTTGATATAAGTAGGTCAATTCATCTCATCCTCTGGCTAAAGTCGGTATATCAGGAATAGACATAAACAAAGTAAGAAATTTTCTGGGGCTCTGGTGAGAGAGCAGTTTTCTTTTTCTACTGGGTTTTTGTTGCGAAGTATGAAGCTCAGAGATTCTACTATAGTCATCCTTACCATCAGGAGAGGATAAACACTATGCATGAAAAAAAAAAAAAAAACCACCTACTCCTTTGGTGTCTTCATGAAGCAATGTACCACACTAGCCCAGGTAATTTTGTAGGAAAGAAAAAAAAGTTCTTACATTGTCCAAGACACTCATATTAAGCTATGCAAACAAATCTATATCCAGGCTAATACATATTTAAAAATATAAACATGACATAAGAATTTAAAATATGCTTAATATTGAAATGGTACCTGTTCTTTGACCTCAGCAGTGGACCTTTGACTTCAAGAAATCTAGTGAGAGAAGAAAGATTATAACTTGATAGTGTGACATATTTTTTTAACAATTATGAAATCACTTAGTATTGCTTATTTATTTATTTATTGTTAAATATTTTATTTATTTATTTAAAGAGAAAGACAGCAGGGTGAGGGGCAGAGGAAGAGGGAGAAAGAGAATCTCAAGCAGCCTCCATACCTGAAACGGGGCTCGATCTCACCACCCTGAGATCAAGACCCAAGCTGAAATCAAGAGCCAGATGCTTAACTGACTGAGCCATCCAGGCATTCTCATTTATTTATTCATTTATTTATTTATTTTAAGTAGGCTCCATATCTAGCATGGAACCCAGTACAGGGCTAGAAGTTAAACCATCAGCTAAGATCAACAGTCAGACATTTAACCAACTGCCCAGGTGCGCCAATATTACATATTTAAATAAACAAGACATGTGGTTGATTTTGACAGAATACTCTAACTACAGTGTTATTATTGTTATTATCTTCAATGAATGTTGAAACTTTACGTAGAGCATAAGCAAATTTGATTGCTATTAGTAACTTTCTTCCATCTAATTAGCATAATAATACTCTATCCTACAAATATTGTATTAAAGTCACTAATTACCTACGAAAACTACTTTTCAGTAGAGGTTTCAAAATTCACTGGTACTTTAATGAAATTCACTGAGCCTAGAATTATAACAAAAAGTTGTTACTGAGGTACAAACAAACATTCAGATTTATTGACTTTTCCCTCATATCGGGATAAACACAGACCATGTGATAAAAATTAAATATTTTGGATATGTTTGATGATAAAATGAATGTTCTTAACACATTGGTTCTGGAACATACACTGACAGAGGAGTCCAAGACAGAGGGCTGGACTTTAGTAATTGGAGCATGTATGGAATGTTTCCTGGGTCTTCACTCCTCTGTGGTAGTAAAGAATGAGTCCTTTTTCTCTTATCCACATTCTTCTATCCGAGGCTCACATTGTCATTTCTCAGGAAATGTCCATCTCCTATCAGTTCTAGAAGTCTCTATTACCTCAAAATTCACAGTGTATGTTTGAACCACCCATTTCATAAACATATGAAAGCAGAAGTCAACTGTAATATAAAGAGTATTGCAGAATTATTTTATGTATTTATACAGTTCTGTCAACATATTTTAAGCATTTCAAGTACAATGGGCAGTTCTTAAGGATAAAATATATTATAAATGTCTTTTTTCCTTGATATCATTGTGCACATTTCTGAGCACAAAATTCTCCATAAATGTTTTGTTGAAATGAGTTGATAATTATTTCTATTCTCTTCACTGAATAATAATAAGTTACTAAAAAGTAAGACTGAACCACATGTGAATGAACTATCTATCAAAGAGCTAATCTACTTCAAAACTGTTAATGCCTTTTTTAAACAAGTAAGTAGGAATAGGCTCTTTATATTTTGTGTTGTATGTACGTACATATAAAAAGATCTAGAGCTAGGTTGAGAAATTTCCATACAATTATAAGGCAAGAATTAAGGCCCTAATTTACGTTTGACAAATAATTTTAAAATAAAATGAGATTTGAGGAACAAAGTTCTAGTGCAAAATAAGTACATTCTATAAATGCAACTATAAATCCTAAACAGAATGTATGGAGATGTCTCTGAAAAGCAGACAGTGGCATATAAATAAGAAAAGAATACCATAATTTGAAGCATCAACAAATAAGTTATTTTTCCCCTACAGTATCCTCCAATCTCATCTCAATGCAGTCCAAAACAACTAAGCACTGGGATACAGGTAGACAGGCCTCAAGAAGAAACTATCTACTTCTAATTCAGGAAGTGGAGAAGTGAACTCCTAAAGTACAGAGTGTAGAAATGGCTTTTTGTCTTTTTCTCTAGTGTTTCCAATCTTAGGCAACAAACGATCCTATGGTGAGGTAGTGGGAAATGGACCCCCATAGGAACCAAACTTCTAAAGGGTGGAAACTTTCTTTCTGGTTGGGGAAGCTTTAATCTCATGAGATAGGTCACATTATCCATTGTTTTTGTCTCTCTGTTCCATAGGTGTGGGTGCAGGCCTGGAAGCATGTGACAAAGCATGGTAGGAAAGTACCAAACTACTATAGCTGGATGACTGAAAAAGAGAGCCCTAGAAAAGTGATAAGTACTAGAGAGACTGCAGAGAGAGAAGCTCGGGAAAATAAGACCTTAAAGTTGTTTGTGAATTCCATGGGCTCACCCTCAAGCTGCACAACTATAGATTTGATCATCCTATCAAAGAATGTGAGAAGTGAATTAACTTAGAGACTGCCACCCTGGTCCCTGAACACTGAATGATGCACACCTGGCATATTTTGAATAGCACTGAACAGGCTTTATAAATTAAACTGACATTAGAACCACAGCACACTGAAGGTGTGCTGGAACTTGTGCCCTGAATCTAATTAGGTTGTCTGCTAAAACAAAATTTTCAACATGCCTTATAGAATTTACAAGATTTAGATTTTTATAACATAATATTTAAAATGCCCCGATAGTAATCCAAAATCTCAACTCATATAGAAAAATACAATCAAGTTATACCAAGGCAGAATGAAAAAACATTGTATTTATGTAACAAAGATTGACGTAACTATTATAAAAAGACTTCCACACACAGGTGTAAACAGTCTTGAAGGGAACAGAAAAATATGAAGTAACATCAAAGAAATAGATAAGAAGAACAAATAGAAATTTTATAAATAAAATATACATAACAGAACTGGGGAAAGAAAAAAAAAACCTCACTGGATAGGCTTAAAATTAAAATGGAGACTACAGAAAAAAGAGTCCAATGATCTTGAAGAAAAATCCATACAAGTGTCAATCTGAACACAAACAAGAAAATAGATTAAAAGTAAATAAATACAGATTTCAGGGCCTGTGGGAAAACAACAAAAGGTCTAATAATGCATGTCTTCCAAGTCCTAGGAGAGGAGGAAAAATGCGATATTGCCAAAATTTTTGAAGAAATAATGATTGAAAATGTCTCAAATTAGGTGAAAGACATTAGTAAGAGACTTAAGAAAATAATCAAAACTGAAATAGTATTAACTCAAAGAAATTCATTCACAAGCATATCATAGCCAAATATCTGAAAATTAAAAATAGAAAGAAAAATATTTGTAGCAGCCAAAGAAAATGATGCACCACCTATCTGGGTAAGAACAATTCAAATAACTTCAGATTTCTCATCAAAAAACATAAAAACCAGAAATAAAAAGGCTTTTAGTGTGCTTAGAAAAAAGAATTGCCAACCTATTATTCTATAGCCAGTGAAAATATCTTTGGGGAATGAAGCTGAGAGAAAGTCATTCTCAGATAAAGTTAAGCTAGAATTTACAACCAACATACCTATTCTAGAAGAATTGCTAAATAAAGTTTTTCAGTCAAAGAGAAATATTACCAGAAGTAAACTTGAAAAATCAGAAATAAAGATAAGCAACAGAAATAATAAATATCTAAGTAAATATAATAGACTATTCTCCAGTAAGCTTTTTAAAGACAGTTCAAACCAAAAATTATAAGGAGGAGGAGAATGATTCTGAGGAGAATTTCAATTTATGTATTATAATTTATGAAACAACTAATACATAAAGAGAAAGGGAGGTAGTTAAAGAGACCTACAGAGTGTAAAATCTACATTTGACTTTCAGTGGTAAATAACTGATTTTTAGTAGACTTGTTAAATGTTAATATGTATGTCATAATTCCTATATCAACCATTAAAAAAGTACATGATTATCTAACCAAAAATACACTGGAGAACTAAAAAATGCTAAAATAATCCACAGGAAGACAGGAAGGAGAACTAAAGAGACAAACAGTACCACCAAAACCAAAATAAATAAACAACAACAACAAAAAAAAAAACAGGGGCAAAATGGTGGAGCCTGGTAGTGGGTACTAAGGAGGGCACATATTCCATGTAGCACTGGGTGTGGTACATAAACAATGAATTTTGGAACACTGGAAAAATATAAAATAAAAAAAAAAATGAAATAAAATAAAATGGTGGACCTAAAACAAAACATCAAAATTACATTAAATTACATTAAATGGAGATGTCTGTCGACACCAACTAAAGGATAGATATTATCCAAATGTATATGTTTTTATTCAACTTGCAAACATTTATATACTTTAAAAAAGTATATGTATGTGTATATGTGTGCATATATGAAACTATGACCCAGTGTGTCTTCTCCCGGTAATGCAGAATGAAAAACTACATAGTCATATCTATTTATGGAGTAGGATTATCTGAAAAATTTAATATTCATTTATGACTTAAAAAAATACCTCTAAGCAAACTAGGAATAGAAGGAACTTCTTCAACCTTATAAAAAGCACCTACAGGGGTGCCTGGATGGCTCAGTGGCTTAAAGCCTCTGCCTTCTGCTCAGGTCATGATCCCAGGGTTCTGAGGTTGAGCCCCTCAATGGGCTCTCTACTCAGCAGGGAGCCTGCTTCTCCCCTCTCTCTCTGCCTGCCTCTCTGCCTACTTGTGATCTCTGTCTGTCAAATAAATAAATAAAATCTTTAAAAAAAAAGCACCTACAAAAAACTATAATAAATGTCATACTTAATGGTGAAAGACTGAATTTTTTTTCCATGATTGGTATTAGGACAAGAATGTCCACTTTTCCCACTGTTGTCCAGCATGGTATAGGAAGTTCTGGTCAGTACAATAAATCATGAAAAATAAATTAAAAGGATATATAGATAAGAAATGAAGAAATGAACTTGTACCTATTTATTTATGACATGAAAAACCTGAAATAATCTACAAAAAACTTCTAGAATAATAAGTGAGTTAAGCAAGTTTGCAGGATATAGGTCAAGAAACATAAAGTCAATATTTTCAATGTATAATTGGAGACCAAAATTTTGAAAAAGGTTATATTTACAATAGCTCAAAAAATGAAGTGCTTATCTATAAATCAAACTATTCATAAGATCCCTGTAATAAAAAATACAAAATGCTAAAGAAAGACATTAAAAGAGAAAAATAAGCACAGGGACATAAAATTTTTTATGAATTGGAAAATTCATAGTAAAGATATTAAAACTCAAATGAATTTAACTGATTTAATGCAGTTTCAAACAAAATCTCATAGAATTTTTTGGTAGACATGGACAATCTGATCTTAAATTTGGAAAATATAAGGAAATAGAATAACTAAAACAATTTTGAAAAAAAATTAAAATTGAAGAAATAATACAACTCACTTTTAAGACTTACTACTAAATTACAATAATCTGGATACTGGTGCTGGCAAAAGGATATAAGAGAATATTTCACACAAATATGGCAAATAAATTTTCACAAATATGAAGAAGCAACTATGTGTATAAAGGATAGATTTTTCAACAAATGATGTGGGAACAACTGGATAACCATATGCAAAAAAAAAAACAAAAACTAAGCACTAATTTAAAATTCACAAAAATTATTATACAAAAATTAACACAGAACAGTTCATAACTAGGGGTCCCTGGGTTACTCAGTTGATTAATATCTGACTCTTGATTTCACTCAGGTCATGATTTCAGGGTTATAAGATCAACCCCCATGTTAGACTTTGCACTCTGTGGGGAGTGTGCTTGAGATTCTCTCTCTCCCTCTCCTCCTTCCCTCTACCCCTCCTCCTGCTCACTCTCTCTCTCTCTAATAAATAAATAAATCTTCAGGAAAAAAAAAACAATTCATAACCCTAGATATAAAAGGAAAAACTTTTAAAGGAAAACATGGGAGAAAACCTTCATGACCTAAGATTGGGCAATGAGTTTTTAGACATACTGCATAAAAGAAAAAATAAAAAGATGAATCATACTATATGGAAATTATTAAGAAAACGAAAAGACAAGTTATAGAATGGAGAAAATACTTGCAAATCACAAAATGAACAAATGATCATATATTTAAATAGAAAAATTCTCAAACTCAAAAGAAAACTGTTTTAAAAAATGGTTAAAAATTTGAACAGACCCTTCACCAGAAAGAATACAAGAATATTAAACAACTACATGAAAAAGATGTCACTATCAGGAGCTATCAGGGAATGAATATTAAATCCATGATGAGATAACAGCACATGCTATTAGAATGGTTAAAATAAAACAAAACACTGGTAATTCCAACCTCCGGCACAGATGTAGAGAAATTGGAGCTCTATTACCTGCTCATGGGAATGCAAAGTGGTACAACCACTGAAAATGTTTCACAGTTTCTTATAAAAGTAAACATATACTTACCAGATGATCCAGTAATGCCATCCTGGGTACATATAGCACAAATACATATAGTGTTTATAGCACTATAGTCATAATTTTCAAAACCTTGAAATAACCCAGTCTCAAAATGTTATTTATCTTAAAATTCCATTTATATTACACTCTTGAAAAAAATAAGACTGTTATGATGGGAAACAGATTAGTGGTTGTCAGGGTTTTTGAGGTGGTGGAAGCATATGTCACAAAAAGATAAACAAGGGGGGTGTTTTGGGGTAGTAATACTGTTCCATAATGTGACAGCAGTGGTGGTGATTACACAGGTCTATACATGTGTTAAAATTCATAGAACCAAAAAATAACATCCATTTTACTATATAATAACTTAAAAATTAAAATAAATACTTGTAAGACAAGTGACAAGATTGCTAGGAAGGAAGAAGAAAAAGAGAAAAATACTTTGGTGATCACATAATGACAACGTTTGTTATAATGATTTTATATTTCTCATCTGCACTTCTTTGATAGTGAAATACGACCACATATTCTGTTTCCAATGAATCCTGAATACAAAATTTTTTGTGCATGCTGATGTCCCAACACATGATACCTGACTGATGACTATTGGTTCCCATATTGTACACCATTTAAACACTGTGGAATAGGGGAGAAATTTCTGTTTGGGGATTTCTGTCAGCTTCTATGCCTTTTGAATTATGTGGTACAAACTACTCAGATGTCTCTTTCTATAAATCTGGTAATAAATTTATCTCTCATCTGAGTTGCATACAGCAATAAGAACATAAATGTAATACATTCTGACACAAGAGGTGGGGTGGGGATAGAGTGGAGAATTACTTATTTCCTATTTTCCTTCTTTATATGGGTAGGAGAATTAGCTATTGTCCTGGCTAAGTTCCAGCTCAGGTAATTACTTTCTCCAAAAAATTCCCACTGTAGTTTTAATTGAACAATTTATTTTTTACTTCCTGTCTTAAATTAGATGCTTATGCCTATTTTCAACTGCTTCAGTAATATATATACTCTGAGCTAAAATTCAAGAGACTGTGGATATAGCCATTTTCATAGAAAAAGCAGTATACTTTTTTTAAAAAGTACGTTATTTTCTTTCTGGATAAAAAAAGAGCTGAGTAAGGTTAAAATAAGTTCCTTCTACTCTCTTCAATGAAAAGATAGATGATTAAACAAGACCAAGCTTGAGTCTTCCTAGCACACAAAAAAATTAGCAAGGCAGTGGACTTATTAACATCTAATATTTTTGCAACATTTGAGAAAACATTAGATTTCCATTTTTATTCCCAATTTCAAACAGTTATCCACACTAGTAAAATCACTGGTCAGCTACTTTTGCTTATAGTTTCATAAATACAGACAGATGACATAGATGTACAGTAATATATAGAGATACACTGTATGTGTGTATATACATGTTTGTGTGAGGAAATTAATAATTTTCCTTTTTAGATCAAATCAGAAATGGATATCAACTAAGGGCTTTCTCAAAACACCCATATATATTTTAATTCAGCAGATCTGAAGAAATAAAATTTGGAAAGCAATTCAAATTGGTAGGTATATTGGATTCTAAATCATTGTACCAAAAAGAGAAGTAGGTTAGAAAATAAAACTAAAGGGCAAAGCCCTGTCTTCCACCATCCCATCCCACCTATGGCTTAAAAAAAAAAAAAAAAAAAAAAAAAAATCTTTAGCTTACATGGCTGAATTATATAATGCTCAGGATCTGTTGTTTAATTCATGGTCATTTATAATATAGACTTCATTTAAAGAACTGTAATGCTTTAAAGTATCCTTAATTGTTTATGGTTTATCCTTAATTGTTTATGTTCCTGTTTTTCCTAAATCACTCTTAATGTAAGAGCATGTTCAATCAGAGACCTGTAAATATTGTATCTCAAATCAACTTGAATAACTGTAATAGTGGATGACTTTAGTCTTGAATAGTTTTACTGAAAAAAATTTTACTGTTTTTTTTTTTTTTAAGATTTTATTCATTTATCTGACAGACAGAGTTCACAAGTAGGCAGAGAGGCAGGCAGACAGAGGAGGAAGCAGGCTCCCGCCGAGCAGAGAGCCCGATGCGGGGCTCGATGCGGGGCTCGATGCGGAGCTCGATCCAGGGACCCTGGGATCACGACCCCAGCCGAAGGCAGAGGCTTTAACCCACTGAGCCACCCAGGCGCCCCAAATTTTACTGTTTTTAAGTAGGAAAGAGATGTAGATCCTTTCCATTCACATTTTCAAGAACAGTATATGGCTCTGTTTATCTTTGCTGAAAGGTGTAAAGCCTCTATGCACTTCTTCATTATTGCTACTGTTTCACTAAAAGAAGCTGACAGGTCTTTCAACATTCCCTTCTATTTGGTAATAGCACTCCAGAATGCTCAGGTTATTTTCACTCTGACAGAACTACATCACACTGGATCTGAGTTCTTCTCCCTACAGAAGAATGAAACGAAACTAACTATAGGTCCTAGACTGCTTCTATTGTTCTCTGGGTTGTATTTAATCACCACCAGATTTATTAACTGGTGTATATTTATTAATATACACCAGAACTACAATCTCCTCTCCCACCCAAGGGAAAGTCTCAGATTTTAAAAGACATTTAGTGGGTCCAAGAATGATAAAAAAGCTGGATATTTCTGAACATCAGGGAGTGGGATATTATAGTGTGAAGAAATGGGCTGTGGACACAGACCAATTTAGATCTGAATCCTGGCTCTGTAGACTTAAGTTACCTTAACTAGCTATTTGTCTCATCCTTAACCATAAAATAAGATTTTAACACCAATTATTCAGGGTTGTTGAAATGCTAGGTGATGATATTTCATAAATCCTAAAGTAGTCTTCAAAATAACTATGAATATGTCTACTAAATAAATGGACATCTGCATTAAAAAACATATCTGTCCTTTAGACAATGCACATATTATAAAAGCCACCTAAATAAAATAGTATAAAGCACTACAAAACTATTCAGAGTTTTGTAAAAGCTAGTAAAAAATATATATTTCAGTTACGCATCTAGCATTTTGTCTAGTCTCTACCAAAATCTTGAATGAATAATAGGACCAATAAATTTATAGGTTATCTTGTTCCTTTTGTTAATGAGATTATAGGTACATAATGAGTCATCCTTACTAAAGCTGGTGTTCAAGCTGTCCATACCTTGTTATTTTCCTTCAGCCTTTTTTTTTTTCTATTCTTGGTATTTACTGAAGTCATAGACTTCTGAAGGATAAGAGGAAAGAGAGAAAGAAAGAGAAAAAGAGAGAAAGAAAGAAAGAGAGAAAGAGGAGTAGAAAGAAAAAGGAACAGGAGAGGATCAGGGGGAGGGGAGGAGGGAAAGAGACAAAAAAACTCTAGCATTTAGTTTAACCTCAATTTAAGAGCAAATTGCATCATAATTCTCCTTGATAAATTAGTTTTGTTTTTGTTTTGATCATAAATAAGTGACTAATGGACTATGACTTAATAAAATTAGGGGAAAAATATATTTTTTCTATGAATTCACTGTTGCTTGCTTTCTCAAATTATATTAAAAATATATGATCCATCCTATTTATAAAATATTCAAGTAATATGTACATATGTACCAAAACGTGAAGCTATTCTCCTACCTTCATCTACTTCCAATTCTTTCCTACTATCAACAGGCATTTCCCCAAGCTCCAATATAAAAATAAACTATATACAGCATGAATACATGGCTCAATGTGTGAATGATTAGATACTGCAGTCAAGCAGCCTTGGATTTAAATCCTGGGACTTCCTCCTCCCAGTTGTATGACCTTGTGTGTGTGCATTATTAAACATCCCTAACCTCGGTTTCTTCATCTGTGAAACAGGACCATAATGATAATTTCTTACAAAGTTATTGAGAGTATTTAAGTAGACAATCCATTCAAGTTCCTTAGCATAATCTAGAATAAAACGAACATGCAATAAAGTTACGGTTCTTTACATTTTCTTCATATATTCTTTTTTTTCTTTTAATTTTCTTGTTTTCTTACAATGGGCTAATGCAATTCATCAATATATGCTTTTTAAATTTGTAGTTATTTTATTTTTAGTTGACTAAATTTTAGAGCACTTTTAGGGTCATAAGCAAAATTGAGAAGAAGATAGAGGTTTCCCATATACTTGCTATGCCTATACATGCACGGTCCTCCCACATCCACTATCAACATCCTCTACCTGAATGGTACATTTTTCATAACTGATCAACCTATATTAATACGTAATCATCACCCAAAGACCACAGTTTACATTAGGGTTCACTCTTGGTATTGTATGTTTTATAATGGTATGTATCCACCATTATAGTTTCATATAGAATAGTTTCACTATTTTATAAATGTTATTGCTTACTGATATTCTGGACAGTATCTGTTATTTAATAAGAATATTTCTTTCTTACCCTTCAACTATTACTAGCATCAGAATTTTGTGATACTTCTTTTTTATTTATGTGTTTTTCTTGACACAGGCCCTACTTTCCTGTATACAAAGTGAGGATCACTCTGCTATAGTATTCAAGCATCAGTGTAGGTGTATCAATCACAATCTTCTCATAGAAGAAACAAGGGAGAAATTACATACAGCAATGAAAAAGTCTAATTACTAGAAAAAAGAATGAATAGAAGTACATGTTAACAGAGTATGTTCAATACACATATTTAAAAAAAGAAATGTAGACAACACAAGTGCATGTAATATTGAAGAATGAGAAAATTAGCAAGAATACCTGAGACACTACAATAGTCTTCTCTTGAGACAGACCATAGCAAGACAGACAAAAATTTACACAATCTTTGATATAAGGTATAAGGTATAAGGGCAATGAGAAGCTCACAGCAAAACTACACCCGCCAGGATGCTGAAATTAGAATTTTTGTGTTTATGTTCTTTATTAAAACACCATGGAAGTAAACACATCATAAGTTATTATTAGCCTGCATGTAAGAAAACATAATCAGTGCTAGTTTAGGGGAAGACGAGGTAAAGGAAACAGGATAGGTATCTCAGAAGAGGAGGGAGAATTTTGGGTGTGGGAAGTGTGTGTGTGTGTGTGTGTGTGTGTATAACAATAGGTGAGGGAACTGATTATATCTAAGACTAAAGTGCAAGCAGTCCAAACAGGCAAAATTTCTCCTTCACTTAAGAAAATGACTTACAAGCCACTGTTATACCTAACCCCTCAGAACAGAAATGTAACAGCATCCATCTTCAATGATAACAGTAAAAGAAATCTGAGACTTCTAGGATTGGGTAACCTTGCAAGTATTGCCACAGCTACAGTCTCCCTGATTTACAGCAGCGTTACGAATTGAGGCTGTCTCCTTTCTGAAGTACTGCAACATACTATAAAAGGTCACTCTGAATCACAAGGCATAAACTAGCATGTCAAGGGAGGGATATTCCAAGTCAAAAATAATGGTGATAAATCAAAGCAGCGAATGTGGTATATGGTTTTATTTTGTTAAGTAAAGTCTTTGCTACACTTTTTAGTACACTCTGTTGGAAACTAAAGTCATGACAGTTACACACAACTGTAGGGATTTTCATTTTAATAAGTGTTCTCAAAAATGATACACTATGCTGCACTCCAAAATTAGGGAAGCAAGTGAATATTTTCAAGGGATATATAAATTAACTGGAGTTCATTTTTATTTTTAAAGTTAACTATAATCTACCCACAAATATAAATAAAATGTTTTAATTATTAATGCTTAGTTCACCCTATGTGTGTATATACCTGTGTGTTTTAAGTTTTAAATTCTAAAAAATAAAAACATAAATTTATTACAAAAAGTTCAGAGTCCATTTAGTCATTGAATTAATTAGATATGCTATGAATACCAAATACTTCCTCAAAGAACATTCTGCAATATCTTGATTAAATTTGAATGAATCTTAAAATTATTTCTCTATTAAAAAATTCTTATATTTCAGACCAGTTTAATAGGTTTAGTCACATGATTAGTTACTTGTAAATATCTGTAAAATTATACTCAAATAATCATGGGGTTTGGATCGTCATCTATCTTGTTATTTGTTTTATACTGTGGTAGACTCTTGGGTCCCAGTACTTTAGATTTACTCTTTTGGGTACTTATAAGTGACCTCAAAGTCTATGACATATAAAAATTTACAATTTGTCTTTGGCACATATTATCATGCTTTAGGTCTCAGACCTAAGACAAATATTACTGTGACTTCATGTGCTCTCAGTATAACCAACATGTTTGATGTCCATATGTGGGAAGTTATCCCCTCCCACCAAATAAACAAGTAGAAGCCATTTGCTAGTATTTGAGAGGATAATAAAGAGAATGGGTAAAGAGCTAATTAATTCTTAGCCTTAAATCAGAGGTTTGAGATAAATTAGAACTTTGAATCGAGGGCCTTTGGGTGAATTTATTTTATACATTGTATTTCTTTTAAAGCCTGGTGCTTTTTATCACCTCACCTCTTCTAATCATTTAATGTATTTGTTTGCAATTTGGGGGTTAGACTTTTTTTTACCAGTACTTTTTCTTTGACATTTCAGCTGTAAATTTGCCTTTTTAATGAACATGTGAAGTTGTCCTCAGTCCTCACTTACACACGCCCCTCCTTCAGCCCACGCTGTAACAGACCACTGTATATTTCCTTCTTATGGTTTGCCTGTTTTGTTTCATCCTAGTCACATTCTTATGTTAAGTGCCTTTTAATTTTAACAGTTCACTTTTTACATGCTGTTTACTGAAGTTATTTATTAAATAAATATGCCTAAAATATGAAAAAAAAAACTTTGAATGTTATTGTATGTTTATTTTACCACATGCTCTATAAGAAAAACAAGGAAAAATGATTTGCAAAACTGGCTCAGTGTTCCATCCAAAATTGTTCACCTATTAAAAGAGAAAACAAATCAAAATGGAAAAGGTTATGATTTTATGGTCCAAAGATGTGCAGAGTGACCAATGAAAAAGTGAATCACATGAAAAGATTTTAAAGTATGTTCAGTCTTGTGATTTTTAGACATCATGAAAGAATCTAGTCGATTTTCTCTTACAAACATCAACATAAGAACAGCTTTTTTCCTTTATATACAATAAAAGAAAGTGGTATAATGTAAAGAAAAAATTACGTCCTGAAGAATCAAATAAACAGAAATTCCAATCCAAGCATCAGTGTTGATTAGTCACATGACCTTGGAAAACTACTTTACGTCTTTAAGTTCTAGTTTCCCAATCTGTAAATGGGACTTAGGTTTAGTATAAGTATTAAATAAGGTAGTATATCCAATTACCTGCATATGGGGAGCATTTAATACATATTTTTTAAGAAAAGCAGGTAGTATCCAATTTAAGTTGTTTTTCTAGTGGAACAAATGATCCCATATTATTATTTACCAGGAGACATTTATGGCATATCCAAGATTAGAAGTAGATTATGACCATGAATCAAGTCTAGAGCTTTGGATTCACTAACTCGTTACTGATAATGTTTTTAAGTAACCAACCTAACTGGCCAGCTAAACCAGTGTTTACATAGATTAGACACACACACTAACACGTTAATTTATAAAATAAGCATGTATTTTAGCTCAAATTCCAAAGTCTAATTATGAATTTACTAAAATATAGCAAACCACTTAATCACAATGTTGATCAAAATGCATAAAAATTAGGGGTGCCTGGGTATCTCAGTCCTTAAGTGTCTGCCTTCTGCTCAGGTCATGATCCCAGGGTCCTGGAATCAAGCCCCACATCGGGTTCCCTGCTCAGCCTAAACTCAGCCTAAACTCACAACTCAGAGACCCAAAGTCACAATCTGTACTGACTGAGCCATCCAGGCATTCCTCAAGATCTTTTTTAAACCACCTCTGTTAAACACAATCTCCTGGTTCAATATGTTACTTAGAACAATTTTTCTCCAAGTTATTAGTAAATCACTTGCTTTTCTTTCTATCCCATCTTCAAAAATTAACATTTATCATCCTTTTAAGAAAACAGATTAAGAAAAATGAGATACAGCCACTTTTGTATGAACTCTTCATGACACACTTCCATCAACATGAGTCAATGAGGGATCAATAGATGGTAGAGAATTAGTGAGATTCTGGCACTTTGCTAAGTATTAGAATGAGTAGCCATTATATGTAAGACAAGAGATAAACTAAAACTATGTTTCCTACAGTCTAATCCATATTCAGAATAATCTTTTAGTACTGAATCAAAAGGAGGTTCTAAGCTGAAAATACACCAAGTAAGCTTGTGCTGTTTGTACTATAACAGAATATTAAATACACCTCTGCTTGTCAGGTTGAAAAACAAGGTTACTAAAATGAACAAGGTTTCAGTGTTCTCTCTCCAGATGATTCAAGGTGACATAAATTATTGCACAAGTACAAAAGCTTCTTGATCACATTACTACAGCAGAATATTTTGAAACTATTACAGCAATTCACTAGTTTTTCAAAACACACCTTAGACTTTGAAGTAATATTTTAAAGAAACTCACAATCACAATTTGCTAAAATGGTATTACTATTCAACATGTTATTGATAATATTTAATTTGAATCTAATATCTATGTCAGTAATAATAAGATATCAGTTTAATAAAACAGAATTATAAGCTAATCATAAGCTATTGTTTAAAATTAATTAATTTACTGATAACCTATCCCCTTTCTAAAAGCATCTCTGATGGCCTAGGTAAAATTAAACTGGAAACAACACAAGGCAATAGAAAACTAAAAATTAAATCTTGAAGGAGTGACTGTTTTAGAAAATCTTTAAGTTCAAAACTAAATCCCGAAACTTACTAGGAAGTGAAAAAGAGCAACCACCTAGTTACTTATCAGTAACAGGGAGGGGAGAAGAGTCCTAATTCTTGTTATAGAAGTAAGAAAATAGCTTGCATAGGTTCACTGAATTTACAAAAGTGAAAAAGAAAAGAGAAGTATTATGTTGTATATCAGTTTCACTAAATATATTAGAAAATTCTAATAAGGCAATTCCATGGAGTAGGGCTGAAATAAGTAGAAAAATAAGTAGCATGAAGTAAGTAGAGAGGTTTAGATATGAACAACCTCAAATACTGTTTTAATTCAAGATTAAGTCAATACCCCATTTAGTACAAAGTTTAATAAAATAAGCTTTAAAAAGTAAATGGTAAAAATATCCTCACTGGGAATCTACCAAGAACATAAAGTACAAGTATTCTATGTATTGTTTGAAAGAAAATGTGTCAGATACCAAGCATTTGAACACCTCTAATAAAGTTTTATTGTAAAAGATAAATTTTCATTGTGTAAAGTTTTGTCCACTTAAATCCTTTTCTAGGTATATAGGGCAACATGGAGATAACTATAGGAACTGCTTTTAACAGAACTTCTATTTTTTCCCTGCAATATAATTAGATTTGTTAATGTTGCCAGTTAAAATATCAATGTCCTATACTGCTAATATGAACAAGAAAAATTTGAATAATTTTTAATTTAAAAAAGCTAACAAATGTCATCTCTACCTCTGAGAAACAAAAATATTGGTTATGTAACATCTTGATCCTTATTACCTTTCTTCCCGATACAAAGGAGATAACATCCATTCCCCTATAGAGACCAATCTCACATATGCCAATAGATACCATTTTCTCCTACCTTCTCCAGGAATACACTCTTATCAATTGTTCCTTTCTCTTCTGCATCATCCTCTCTTTCATTATTTACTAGTTCTACTGGTTCTGAACTAGAATATTCAACATGCTCTAGTTTCTCCTTTTTTGTTTTTTTGTTCTTTTTCCATGCTCTATTAGCCATCAAATACAGATTCCTCTCACTGTTTTCTTCTTGTAGGCAGGTTTGGTTGGGAAAATAAGTAAGATGCATATCCATCTAAAGACTTATTTTTTTACTTACAAGTTCAGGAAATAATTGGTAAGAATCTAGAAAACAGTTGATAAATTTGGAACAATCATCATGAAGACCAAATTAGCTTACTACAGATATATACTGAGATCGCTTCTCGGCCTTTTGGCTAAGATCAAGTACAGATACATACTGAGGATGTTGAGAGATTAGACTGGCCATAGCTAATATTAACCTTCTCATTCTAATTATTATATATGTTGAGAACTAGATGTCATTCATAAAGAAAAAGATACGTAAAAATATCCAACTTAATGAAATTATAATTTTGACAATGAAAACTCTTTTTTTTATTTTATTTAAGCTTTTTTTATTTAAACATATAATGTAGCCCCACTACCCTCTCCCAACCCCTCTCCCCCCAACCCCTCTCAGTTTATTTTATGACATTAAGAGTCTCTTTTGGTTTGTCTCCCTCCCGATCCCACCTTGTTTCATTTTTTCTTTTCCTACCACCTTAACCCCCACCACCGTTGCATCTCCACTTCCTCATATCAGGGAGATCATGTGATAGTTGTCTTTCTCCAGTTGACTTATTTCGCTAAGCATAATACGCTCTAGTTCCATCCATGTCGTCGCAAATGGTAAGATTTCATTTCTTTTGATGGCTGCATAGTATTCCATTGTATATATATATGGCACTCTTCTTTATGCATTCATCTGTTGATGGACATCTAGGTTCTTTCCAAAACTTGGCTATTGTGGACATTGCTGCTATAAACATTCGGGTGCATGTGCCCCTTTGGATCACTACGTTTGTATCTTTAGGGTAAATACCCAGTAGTGCAATTGCTGGGTCATAAGGTAGCTCTCTCTATTTTCAATTTTTTGAGGAACCTCCATGCTGTTTTCCAGAGTGGTTGCACCAGCTTGCATTCCCACCAACAGTGTAGGAGGGTTCCCCTGTCTCCACATCCTCGCCAGCATCTGTCATTTCCTGACTTATTCATTTTAGCCATTCTGACTGGTGGGAGGTGGTATCTCATTGTGGTTTTGATTTGTATTTCCCTGATGCCCAGTGATGTGGAGCACTTTTTCATGTGTCTGTTGGCCATCTGGATGTCTTCTTTGCAGAAATGCCTGTTCATGTCCTCTGCCCATTTCTTGATTGGATTATTTGTTCTTTGGGTGTTGAGTTTGCTAAGCTCTTTGTAGATTTTGGATACTAGCCCTTTATCTGATATGTCGTTTGCAAATATCTTTTCCCACTCTGTCAGTTGTCTTTTGGTTTTGATAACTGTTTCCTTTGCTGTGCAAAAGGTTTGATCTTGATGAAGTCCCAATACTTCATTTTTTCCCTTGCTTCCTTTGCCTTTGGCATTGTTCCTAGGAAGAAGTTGCTGTGGCTGAGGTCGAAGAGGTTGCTGCCTGTGTTCTCCTCAAGGATTCTGATGGATTCCTTTCTCACATTGAGGTCCTTCATCCATTTGGAGTCTATTTTCGTGTGTGGTGTAAGGAAATGGTCCAATTTCATTTTTCTGCATGTGGCTGTCCAATTTTCCCAACACCATTTGTTGAAGAGGCTGTCTTTTTTCCATTGGATATTCTTTCCTGCTTTGTCGAAGATTAGTTGACCATAGAGTTGAGGGTCTATTTCTGGGCTCTCTATTCTGTTCCATTGATCTATGTGTCTGTTTTTGTGCCAGTACCATACTGTCTTGATGATGACAGCTTTGTAGTAGAGCTTGAAGTCTGGAATTGTGATGCCACCCACTTTGGCTTTCTTTTTCTGTATTCCTTTGGCTATTCGAGGTCTTTTCTGGTTCCATATAAATTTTAGGATTATTTGTTCCATTTCTTTGAAAAAATTGGATGGGATTTTGATAGGCATTGCATTAAATGTGTAGATAGCTTTAGGTAGCATAGACATTTTCACAACATTTATTCTTCCAATCCATGAGCATGGAACATTTTTCCATTTCTTTGTGTCTTCCTCAATTTCTTTCATGACTACTTTATAGTTCTCTGAGTATAGATTCTTTGCCTCTTTGGTTAGGTTTATTAAAGCAACAGAATACACATTCTTCTCTAGTGCCCATGGAACATTCTCCAGAATAGATCACATCCTAGGTCATAAATCAGGTCTCAACAGGTATCAAAAGATTGGGATCATTCCCTGCATATTATCAGACCACAATGCTCTGAAGCTAGAACTCAATCACAAGAGGAAATTTGGAAAGAGCACAAATACATGGAGACTCAATAGCATCCTTCTAAAGAATGAATGGGTCAACCAGGAAATTAAAGAAGAATTGAAAAAAAACATGGAAACAAATGATACTGAAAACACAACGGTCCAAAATCTGTGGGACACAGTAAAGGCAGTCCTGAGAGGAAAATATATAGCAATACAAACCTTTCTCAAGAAACAGGAAAGGTCTCAAATACACAACCTAACCCTACACCTAAAGGAGCTTGAAAAAGAACAATAAAGAAAGCCTAAACCCAGCAGGAGAAGAGATATCATAAAGATCAAAGCAGAAATCAATGAAATAGAAACCAAAAAAATAATAGAACAAATCAATGAAACTAGGAGCTGGTTCTTTGAAAGAATTAATAAGATTGATAAACCCCTGGCCAGACTTATCCAAAAGAAAAGAGAAAGGACCCAAATAAATAAAATCATGAATGAAAGAGGAGAGATCACAACCAACACCAAAGAAATACAAACAATCATAAGAACATATTATGAGCAACTCTATGCCAACAAATTTGACAATCTGGAAGAAATGGATGCTTTCCTAGAGACATATAAACTGCCAAAACTGAACCAGGAAGAAATAGAAAACCCGAATAGGCCCATAACCAGTAAGGAGATTGAAACAGTCATCCAAAATCTCCAAACAAACAAAAGCCCAGGGCCAGATGGCTTCCCAGGGGAATTCTACCAAACATTTAAAGAAGAATTAATTCCTATTCTCCTGAAACTGTTCCAAAAAATAGAAATGGAAGGAAAACTTCCAAACTCATTTTATGAGGCCAGCATCACCTTGATCCCCAAACCAGACAAGGATCCCATCAAAAAAGAGAATTACAGACCAATATCCTTGATGAACACAGATGCGAAAATTCTCACCAAAATACTAGCCAGTGGGATCCAACATTACATTAAAACGATTATTCACCACGACCAAGTGGGATTTACTCCAGGGCAGCAGGGTTGGTTCAACATCCGCAAATCAATCAATGTGATACAGTACATTAACAAAAGAAAGAACAAGAACCATATGATACTCTCAATAGATGCTGAAAAAGCATTTGACAAAGTACAGCACCCCTTCCTAATCAAAACTCTTCAAAGTGTAGCGATAGAGGGCACATACCTCAATATTACCAAAGCCATCTATGAAAAACCCACGGCAAGTATCATTCTCAATGGAGAAAAACTGAGAGCTTTTCCGTTAAGGTCAGGAACACGGCAGGGATGTCCGCTATCACCACTGCTATTCAACATAGTACTAGAAGTCCTAGCCTCAGCAATCAGACAACAAAAAGAAATTAAAGGCATCCAAATAGGCAAAGAAGAAGTCAAACTATCGCTCTTTGCAGATGATATGATACTATATGTGGAAAACCCAAAAGGCTCCACTCCAAAACTGCTAGAGCTTGTACAGGAATTCAGTAAAGTGCCAGGATATAAAATCAATGCACGGAAATCAGTTGCATTTCTTTACACCAACAACAAGACAGAAGAAAGAGAAATTAAGGAGTCAATCCCATTTACAATTACACCCAAAACCATAAATTATGTCATTTTTAAATGTGTGACTTTACATACAAAATGCATCAATATATTTTCTGGGTTGAGATGAGGTCTCACTCAAAGAGTGTTCATTAGGAAAAAGAAAACACAGCAGGGATAGCTTGAAGACTTAACATAGAGGCATAAGAATGATACAGAGTGATTTGTGAGATATACACAGAAATTCAATCCTTGATTCCAGTCTATTCCTGCTATGAACCCCAGACTTTGGAGATCATAAAATTCTCCCATAAATCCTCCTTTTAAAAAAATGTTTCTTGGGGTGCCTGGGTGGCTCAGTAGGTTGAGGCCTCTGCCTTCGGCTCAGATCATGGTCCCGGGTCCTGGGATATAGCCCCGTGTCAGGCTCTCTGCTCAGTGGGGAGCCTTCTTCCCTTCTTCTCTCTCCGCCTGCCTCTCTGTCTACTAGTGATCTCTGTCAAGTAAATAAATAAAATCTTTAAAAAAATGTTTCTTGGAAAACAGAGGATCGGGGGAAAGGTAGGGAAAATAAAATTAGAATCAGAGAGAGACAAACCATAAGAGACTCAACAATAGGAAACAAATTGAGGGTTGCTAGAGGTGTAGAAGTAGAGATATGTAGTAAGCAGGTGAGGGGCATTAAGAAAGGCACTTGATATAATGAACACTGGGTATTATATGCAACTGATAAATCACTAGACTCTACCTCTGACAATAATAATATACTATATATTAATTAATTGAATTTAAATTTAAAAACTATAAAAACTGTTTCTTGGGAGTTTGGAAGATTGTAGCAAAGTAGGAGAATCCTAGGCTCATTTCATCCCACAAGCACAACTAGATAACTATCAAATAATCCTAAATACCCCAGAAATTGACCTGAAAACCCCACAACTAAAGGGAGAGAAGAAGCTAGCTTACATCGAAGAAGGCAGGAATTGCAGAGATTTGTTTTAGGAGAGAAATAGATCAGGGTGCTGCAAAGGGAAGAGGTACAGAGGGAAAGGAACACATAGGTAACACACAAGGAGAACACTTCCCTAAAGCCATTAGTTTAGGAAATAAGAGGCGTTGGATTTCATGAGTTCTCATAACCAGCAGAGCTTAAAGACTGGAGTTTTAGAGGTCAGCAGGCTTGGCTGGGATAAAGCCCCAAGGGCACTGCACAGCTCCTGGGGAGAAGGCAGACAAACAATCCAGAGGCAGCAATCCGAGGAATAGCTAAGGCACAAAGAGGGGAGATAATTCACTTTTCTCAGAGTGCATCCCTGAGAGGCATTATTCAGAGAAAATTCTCTGGGAACAAAGGAACTGGACAGTGCCATTTTCAACCTTTGTACCTTAGAATAAACACAGAGCAAACACTTGTGGGAAACAGCACAGTGCTGACACTGGCTGTCTAACTTGCTTACACCAAGCCGTACCCCACTGAGATCTGGCAAGACTGCCCTTCTTAGTCAATCTTGCCTCAAGCCCCAGAGTGGTAGAACCCTCCCCCAAAACACCAGCACAAAGCCTTGCTCACATCACGTCTCCCAACCAGAGTTCTGCAGGGCCTCAGTTTTGGTAGAAGTGATGTCAGTTCTCATGTCACAAGCAGACCAGAGCATACCTAGTTACAACTCTCAAAATTCAGACCAGGGACAAAACACTGGCCACAGCAGACAAGGAGAGCCTCTGCAGATGACTGGCCTAAAGGATAGAATAGCCAATACACAACAGGAGAATGCATGCAGCACACACCAGAGACATTCCCAGAAGTGCCAGGCCCTGGGCACTAGATGACCTCTTCTTTACAAGGCCACTACTTTCAGGAATAGGAGACATAACTAGCTTTTCTACAGAGAAGGCAAAGACTTAGACAAAATGTGAAGACAGAGGAATTTATCCCAGATGAAAGAAGAAGATAAGACCACAGCCAAAGATATAAGTAATATGCCTGATGGAGAATTTAAAGCAAGAATCATAAGGATACTTACTGGGCTTGAGAAAAGAACATAAGACACCAGTGAAACCCTTACCACAGAGCTAAAAAGTTAAAAAAAAGAATCAGAGATGAAGGATACAATAAGCAAAATTGGAAACAGTCTTGATGCAATGAACAGTGTGCTGAAAGAAGCAGAGGAATGAATTAGTGACTTAGAAGACAAAATAATGGAAAATAACGAAGCTGAACAAAAGAGACAAAGAAGAATTGTGCAATACAACAATAGACAAGGAATTTGGTGACTCCATCAGATGTAATAACATTAATATAGGAGTCCCAGAAGAAAAAGAAAAGGGGGCAGACAATTTATTTAAAAAAATAATAGCTGAAAACTCCCATAAATTGGGAAAGGAAACAGACATCCAGATCCAGACAGAACATAGAACTCACATCAAAATCAACAAGAGCAGGCCAACACCAAGATATATTGCAATTAAATTTGCAAAACACAGTGATAAAGAAAAGGTTTTAAAAGCAACAAGAAAAAATAAGTCCTTAACTTACAAAGGAAAATCCATAAAACTAGCTGGAGATTTTTCAACAGAAATTTGGCAAGCCAGAGAGAGGGACATAATGTATTCAAAGTGCTGAATGGGAAAAATCTGCAGCCAATAATACTCTATTCAGCAATATTATCATTCAGAAT